>JAOWBH010101043.1:0-14246 GCA_028566215.1 Silene coronaria | reverse complement strand
CTCCTTTTTTTTTTAATGATGTTTTCATTTCATTAAAATACTATTCACATATATATAACAAATGGACACATCATTAAAAAAACAGAGGAAGTACTTCAGAACAAAAAGTAATTAAAATTTTATTAAATAAATAAATTGGAATATAAGATTAATTCAAACATACTACAGTATTATTATGTTTATTAGATAAGCATCATAATTATTAGCTGTAATTAAAATGGGATTAGTACGCAGTACATTTATGAATTTGTTTGTAATAACATGTGTCGATAATATTAATGTATCAAGTTAGTTAGAAAATGATGTAATCCCTTTCATCACGTACTATTGGTTTGTGTAGTAGACCATGCATCAACGTCAATCTATCGATGACAATTAAAAGCTCCCCCGGTTAACACACCACAGCCGACTCTTGTTTACTAGAGATACTGTAGTACAATATCGACCGACATTTTTTTATCTTTATATATACTCCCTATTATATATTGTGTATCAATCAATGTATGTATATTATAGAGTAATAACTTAATTTTAAAATATAGATAATGACAACAACCCAAGGACGAAGTTAGGGTAAAATAGTAACCGGGGCCAATTTGTTACCCGTTTATGTCTATACTCGTTTATCATATATCTTATACCATTATTTTAACATTTTTTTTATGTTTATTAGGATTTTTAGATTAGATTATTTACAAAACATATAAATTAATCTATATTTTTATGTAATTAATGTTTTTTATCTATACGATGAAGCAAATAAAAAACATGCATGATAATAAACCTATTATTATTAGACGGTTTTATTATAAATATAGGTAAGATTAGAGTCGTAAAATGATCGCAAATGATAATATTGTTTACGTCCTTGTTGATGAGAGAAATATAACAGATCCAAGGGACGAAGTAAAATTTACGCTAAGTAACAAATTGTAAGGGGGAAAAAAACAAAAGCAAATTAAAAAAAATCCACATTTTCCTAATTTGAACTTTGGACATGCGGAGATTTACTTCGCACTAGCATGTTTACCGCTTTGCTAACTGCAGGCCATTGTTCTAGTTATTAGTCTTATTACTATTTGTTAATTAACCTTGAAAATCCTACCCGGGTCATGGCCCATTCGGCCAGAAGGTAGCTTCGTCTCTGCAACAACAATAAATTTTGTGGCGACTCTGAGGATGGATTGAGGAACTGGAGGAGGTTCATGAATGAGTTTTAAATCCGTGGATGTATCAGACTCTTTGATTAGCGAGCCAATGACCGTCCCGATTGGTCATTTGAAATTTGTTCATATACGAAATTTTGCACGTAAATTAGACGTAAGGTACTTGTTATGTTTTTTTTTTCCACACATTCATGTATGTACGAGTACAATATATCTACAATCTACGGAGTACTTTTCTATGGACTTATTCACTTCTGTTAGATTGTTAGATGCTGTGGGTTGAAACTTGAAATGTTGAATGGTAGTTCCTATTTGTGCTCTTAAGTGGGTTATTATCACACAATTTGAACTCGGTCCAATTACATAAACATGTGTCGAGTTGGTGTTAAAAATTTGGAGATTTTTCTATTCTTATACCAGTAGATAGAGGATTGCGAATGCTATGTCTTATTTAATAAACACTTGTCGGGTTGGTGTCAAAGGACATGCATCAACCCTAACACGGATCCAATAAAATTCGTATTTGTGTTGTGTCAATCCAATTATTTAAATGAGTTACTGTTTGTGTGGAAAACAAACACAGTACCTTAAGGTATTCCGGATGTCGTAACTACCCTTCTACACTTTGTGATCTTGAATGCAAGGGTTCGAGCCACAGTTTTAGATGCTTAAAATAATAACTAGCGCTAAATTACTTATATATCAAGAAAATGCTAATAACACAACGTTAACTACAGTCTTCACAAGAGTGCTTGTGGATACTAAAGATAAAACTATAAACTAAGGGATTGGCTGATTACTTCCATGCATGATCGGATGGGCACGCCTCGCTACTGCTAAATCTAACGCTAATCTACGTTAAGATTAAAGATCTACGATCAAAAGATAGACTGAGTTTTAGTTGTTGTTTGAATTGTGTGTTTGCTGGGATAAAGGCCTCCTTTTAGTAGGCATCCTTCACCGAACATTTGATTGCAACTACTCCTTAGTGGGGAAGCGGTTGAATAAGTGCCAAGTCTTCTTAAAGCTTCTTCCAAGCGCTTGATAACTTCCCCTAGATAGCGTTTAGCGTTTATCTTCTTGGATCTCCGTCTGTCTTCTAAATGGATCGCTTTGACTCTACCCAATTGCTTATTCTTTAAGTAACATGCCCATGAGCCCTTGGAAAAACAAATTTAGGACCTCAACTAAATTGAGCGCTAACTAGCTCTTTTTTTAGAACCAAGTTCTTTGATAGTTTCAAAAAAAAAAAAAATTGTTTAGTGTAGATTAGATAAATAAAATTGGGTCCCAATTAAGAATAAAAAAAAGTTCTATTGTATTTAAAAAGTTCTTAAACTTATAATTGACAAAAATTGACTTGGTATTAGGAAGAACACCTGCTCTTACAGTCCTACAGCAGAGTGACCATTGCCCAACATCAGAATCTGGAGTGACCTTAACAATCATTCATAAATCTGAACTCCTGAATCAGCTAATCAGGGAAAAAATAATACCCCAAGCACAACAATTCGTGTTTCTGCTGTATGAATAAATGACTATACAAACCTTTATAATTTCTACGAATAAATAAATTACCAAATACTCGATTTCCGAGCAAATAAACACCACACTCACACAAGAAGACTACTAGATCATCAACCTCTTGAAGTTACAATTAACTTGATATTCCCTTTACTCTGGATATCAGCAGTGAAAGGGGATGCTGTGCTGTTGACGACTGTCTGTCTTCGGCTTTTACAGATTAACCTTTTCTTCTCTAGGTGTATGAACAACAAGCTGTTGCTGTCAAAATAATGATTTCATGGCTTTTTACAAGTGTGTTTTACGAGCAAATAGCTTCAACGGATAATCGTTTTAGAGTTTTAGGGCATGGATCTCCACCAAAGTTCATGTTGGATATAGTCACTGAACATCTCTGTCGCCCTATGCACCTCTGCATTAGAACATGACAATGTATGGTTTAGTAGGACAGACAGTGGAAAACGGAATACAGATACAAAATCTTATGACACGGACTAGAAAAATGAGTTATTTAGGTTGGGGATTGGTAGGGGTTAGTTAGGCTTTTGAGAATTTCGGGTATATTTGCATTCGGGTTGTGAACTGTGCTCGTACAGGGTCATTTTGGTCTGTTTGAGCGCGGATCTAGTCGTTCACATGCTTGTGCGACAACCACCCATTAAACCTGTAAATGAGACGGTACTCACTGGAGGGAAAAATTACAAAATAAACAGCTTTATATGACTTACTTTTTCCACGACGGCATGAGAGTCTTGCGCATGACACGTTCCTTTGACGAAACTACCACAAGTTCCTGAGGGTGTGCCAAAACTTGCGAATTGGACAGAAGATATCGTTTGTCCAGCTTCACATTTTAGATGAGCTTTGGCCACATGAAACCTTTGTGTACCAACTTGACTGTTTAAGCTCCAGTTTACGGTTGTGGGATGATGCTCGTATACATCAGCACATACGCTTGCTACTGACCTCTTCACAAGTGAGATCTTTGATGCATCCCCTCCTAATTCCTCGAAGATGACCATTAGATTTTGTTGAGGTTTTAACCATTCCCTAGGAACATGGTACCTGAAAAGGCAAAAGATACTTTTGAATATAGGTCTATCAAAACCGACTCAACCAGTACCAGAATAAACAACCTCGAATATTTTTGGCCCAGATTGACCCCAAGATGACTTAGTAACAGTACACTGTACACGCAAAACATACTTAAAGTCGAAATGACTCGACCCAATCTGAATGCAAATATACACGAAATGACTGTACCAAATGAACCTGACCTATACTGCTATACCCGACCAGAAAGACCCGTTTGCCATATTTACCAATGATTGATTAATTTAAATTTGAAATGAAGGTTGACAGAGTGTTAGGAGTACCATCTTTGGGTTGGGCTACCACAACCATGCTGGCACTTTATAGGGCGGTAAGTCCCCATATAATTACAAGGACCGCAGTTTCCATTGGCGTACATAGTCCAATATCGGCCTACACTTTGACCGTTGATCCATATTTCACCTTTCCCCATGCTCTGCATATCTAAAGCCAGTGGCTCAACTCCTCCAGGCGCATCAAAGTAAGACTGAAAATTAATCCACGATGCAACATCTTAGATTTCATTCTTCAAAGAACTTGTTTTAGGCTTAGAAATTATGAATTCTTACCTTGTACCATGTCAAGGGTTGAGTACTTGACGAAGCAAGTGAAGCCCTCACCCATTCCACAGCTGAAGCTCCTGACGGAGATGCTAGATTCATCGTCTCTCCTTTTAATCCGACCTTGCAAGAGAAATGCTAATTAGCTCAAAGCAGCATTTGGATTTCTATGTATAAAGACTTTGGTCCACCAACACAGGAAAATTAAATTGTTAGTACATTTTGTCCAGTCTGTGCTGAAAAGATAAATCTAGTCTTTATAATAAAAGTTTTAATACTTTCAACAGGACACCAAAAAAGTTCTCTGAATTAGCTACTGTAAAATAAACACATAAAAAAGATTCTGCAGGCGACTCACCTGGTACGACCATTTCTGCCATGTTAGATCCTTCTTTCCACTTCCAAGACCTTGCAGCAAGACGGGACCTAATATCCCCGTATTCCATGTTTCAAATCGTGGCCCGACGTTCTTAAGAGAGCAAAATAGGTAATTAGCATTTATAATTCAAAGATCAAGATAAAAATAGGAGTCGTATAAGTTAAGCCACCAACAAAATGGAAGTGAGAAACTAACCGGCAAACCAACAGCTACGCTTAGTAGAGCAATTCTGTTGACTCCAGTGCGGAGTTTGACTGGTCCTTTGAATGTAAATCGCCTGTTCTCTCTAGTTCCATAAGCTGACCCTGAAATTTGCAAAATTGTTTTATTAGACTTTTATTTTATTAAGGGTGTATCACTGTATGTGCCTGGTTTAAAGTTCATATACCAAAATGTGAATTTTAGCAGAAGTGTATACCTGACAGTTGCCCATTGATGAAGACGTGAACAGCATGTCCTGACGACTGCACTAATAGCTCGGGAGTCTGACCATTTAGGTCAGATTGGCTCGCAACAACACTGGAGAGGAAGACAATCACAAGTTAGCAAGGTCAGAAACACTGATTTCAGACTTTCAGGTAGACCTGACCTAGAGTCGAGGTGAACAAGTTGGAGTAAACCTGAGATTAATTTGAAACAAATGACCTTTATAATGTAATCAGAACTCCTAACTGACCACTAATGTGAAAACGACTCGAACCTGAACTGACCCATACGACCATGCACAAATAACCCAATAATAGGGCACTCAAGGTGACCATAACCTGCATTGATCTTTTACCCAACCAACTCGGTCCAAACTCCAATCCCACCCAAATAACCTCTTTTCTAAGTGTAGTTTTAGGTGCCATATAAGTCTAAGACTTGCACAAGAGCATTAAATTGTCAGCATGTATTAAATTTTGAGTACATTTTCCACTTGTATTTAGGTTTAAACATTCCTGGTCTCATCAAAATCCCCAAAATGGTCATGATGTTTCATTATCTTATTGATTTTCCTCATTTTTTTCTAAAAGGGGGCGAGGGTTTACAAAATCGAGGCAATCTAGTGGACATACCTAGTCATGTACCAAAGATAATCACTACCATCTCGTGTGACATTGACCTGCTCCAAAAGTCCATTAGCTGTCATTGTTGGACGATCCTCTGCAGAAGAAAGATCCTCGTCATAGGTCTCCCATGACAACAACTGGGAGCTCGATGGTACCATTTGCATGTGTGAGGTTTGAACTCCAACCTAGATGAATATGGACAAACCCCAGGGTGGTTAAGAGTTATTGCACTGGTAAAATTATATGGTAATCAAATATGAATATATTTTCCTTTCCAGGTGTAAAGGGAGCCACAAAGATAGTTCTGATCTGACGTGAGTCAAACCCTTACATCAGCAATATACAGGATTATAATACTCAGTTAACTAAGAAACTTACCTTGGCGGTATTAAAAACAACATTTTTGCAATCCGGGAGTATGCTAACAGACCACGCTGGTAAATCATACTGTTGATTGTTGAATGTCACCGTCTTAGGTGAGGTAAAATGATAATTGTAGAGGAAAGCTGCGCAAGTTCCCTTCTCCGGCGAGAAAACGTGTGCCTGTAAGAATACAGTCGATTAGGCTAACTTAACAAAATGCCAACACTGAGATTCTGAAGTGCGAGTAACTAACCTGCTGATAGCTCCCTAGTTTAGTGACAGTAGGATTTGAAGAGACTAATGCCTTCTCACAAAGTTTGATAGCCAGGTGAAGTTGTTGTAAGTGTCCGTATTTAGGTTGTCGAATCAAACCTGTGCGTCATACATTCAGTTATGAGAGGATTTATTGGAATTATGTACGTTAATAATCAACAGCAAACTATGTGGTCAGTTAATAAGAGCTCCCAAAAATGGTGGAGTAAGGAAAAGTCGGGGAAACGCAGTTAAATCTGCCTGAACAACATAGAGAGCCTGTTTACAGAAACCCAAAACCAAAGTTCAGCTGAAATTGTATCGAATGACTACTAATCTACAATACAAAGAAACGCGACCAATTGTATGACTTTGCTTAATTCTATCATAATCCAAGTATACAGAGTCTTTGGTTCCATTCGAAATGCAACTGAACTCTCTCAAGAGTCAAGTAACTGGCCAGAAAATTGTCCTACATGCGTAAGAGCTGCATTTTCAGTGTGAAGAGAGATCATAAGGAATCATAGAATTTGCATTCTCATTCAGTTATGGTTTTGTTACTCTGACAGATGTACCATGTTATAGTTGTGTCCAATAATGCGGCAAGAATTGTCTGAAACTTCCAACCAAATCCGAGTAACATAGCTTACAACAAACAAATTTTTGAGGACAAGTACCTTTGACAAGACATACTACTGGATGGAAACTCTCCAGAAGCAGACCCATGGGATATTGACCTTATATTCTAAGTTCTCAAGATCAAGGTAAAGTACCATAAATTATCCAGTACGGAGTACTTGAAAACGGTGCCTAACTATTTGGAACTTATAATCAATTTCTGTCCTATTTCGAAAAAGAATGCAGGGACACTATTCAATGTAAATGCATGAGCCAAAAACACTTGCCATATTCATCAATGGGAGCATCATAATCATAACTAGTTGTAATAAAGGGACCACCAGCAGTGCGCCCGAAGTTCGTCCCACCATGGTACTGCATGACAAGCGAACATCAGAATCCATTGAGACAAAGTTAACTTTTCACCTTTCAGTCTCAGTCAAAAAAAATAGCTCAGGTAGATTAAAAGCTATTCACCATGTAATAGTTGACGTATGAACCACCACTTTGAACAAAACGAGCGACAGCAAAGGCCAAATCTTCGACAGGACGGTCGTGAATCGGGCCACCAAATTCAGTAAACCTTCAATGACAGAGTAAAATTGTCACCCAAAAAAATCTGAAAGATTCATTTATATAATAGCAACAAAGTTGGAGATTAAATTACCATCCACTCCAAGCTTCAGTCCACATCAGTGGTTTGTTTGGTTTGTTGGGCTTGAAATAATCACAGTAAAAACCATTGCATGTGTTTATCTATCAGCAATACAGAAGAGTAGAACCCGGTAAAACTAATCAGTTGATCCGTCTATTAAAATACACTTTATGAAATTGCATTAGAAAAGTGCCAAACTTCTGTTAATTTAACTCTACGATTTAAGAAGTCACATGAAAAAATCATCTTACCATTGGGTCAGGGGCATCATCTTCCTTGCACATCAACCACGGAACTCCGGTATTCAAACCAACTGCCATTTTTGCAGCCCAGTTTATATAGGCTTCGCCTGCAGCCCCAAATTCCTTAACTTCTGATCCATATTCATTCTCAATCTGACATTACATTTGATGCATGTCACAATTTGATCATATCTCACGAATTCAAAGATTATCCGAGAATATTGATTTTAACTACTAACTAAAACTGAATTCTGATGCATACAAGGAGATGATATTAACTTCAAAACTCACACATAGACATTAACCAACTAACTTTGTAGAATAATTATCACTATTTGATTATCATGTGTGGGTAAGTCTCTTTCAATAATATTATCAAGAGACCGTCTCATATGAGAATTTGCGCAACTTGGTAAATAATGCCAGACCTGAGATAAAATTATAGGACCGCCTTGAGATGCAAATAATCGCTCACTTTTCATCATTTGAACAATATTCTGAGTGAAACCTTGCATTGCGTCCTGCATAATGAAATCAGAAGCGCCCAAAAGATTAAAATCATAGTTTTCTTATTTATTTCAATACCTAATTACCTATACTAGCTCAGATCAAAAGAAGTTTGCTCCCTCCGTCCCAATGAAAGGTATTTTAATCAAAGGTGAAAAAATGATTGGGACGGAGGGAGTAAAATGTAAGACTACTTAATACAAAAATACGAAATTTCATACAACAAAATGAACACAAATTTGACCATGGGAAGACCTTAAATGGTTCATTATCGGTTCTGAAACTGATTCCAGGAACATACTTCAGCCACACAGGAAATCCTCTGCATCAAACACAAAGCAACACACAAGAATCCTATTATTATTAATCTACTATATACAGTATTTACAATATAAGCAAGAACCATTAATAAAGTACAATTTCTCAAAAAAAAAATCCAAATTTTTTTTCCAAATTGAATTTCCAGATTGAAATCAGTACTCCGTACTACAAATGATTGGGACAGAGTAAAATAATTAAGAATTGCTTAATTTCATTACCCAAAATTCCATTCAGCACAGACATAAGGACCGATACGAAGATTAACATAGAGTCCAACTCTTTGCACTGTCTTTATGAACTTCACTAAATCATATCTTTCTTCAAAATTATACTGCAAAACCCCAAATAAAATTTCCAACTTATAATCAACTTTTACCCAAAAAAAACACAATTGTAGTACACCTTCCGTCCCAATCATTTGTTTACCTTTTCTAGTCTTTCCGAGGGGTATTTTAATCCAAGGTAAACAAATGATTAGGACGACAGTCGATGAGAGTAATTAAATCATCCAAGGAACATTACTTTTCCAGGAGAAGGCTCATGCACATTCCAGAAAACATAAGTGTCAATAACATCTAACCCTCCATCTTTAGCCTTAGTTATAAGATCTTCCCACATCTGTAAAACAAAACAAAATCCCATTTTTCATAACTACTCACAATATAATGTAAATATGTGATACATTAAGTAGCAGTGGCGGAATCAGGAATTGAACTAATGAAATTAGCATAGGCGAAAAATCTAAGCCGAGGCAAACTACTAATAATATAAGATTAAAAAAATCGATAATTTTAACCAAAATTTCCGCTAGCCCCCTTAGCTCCGCCACTGTCAGTCTCATTAAAAAATCAGGATAAAACACATTGTTACTCTATCACACTACTAGTTCCGGGGAAGGTTTCGCCCCCTAATTACAAATCCTGGTTACGTCACTTAATAATACAAGCATTGGCGTGTCTAAGGTGGCTAGCAGGGGCGCTCGTCCCCATTGAAATTTGTAAGTTATTTTTGAAAATTTTCCGTGCTTTTTTATGACATTACTGGTTCACTCCTACTAAATCAAAACCTGATTCCGCCACCATTATACCCGTAAAACTAAAGGAAGTACATTATAAATAAAAGATTAAAGGGTTAAGAAAAATTACATTCGGGGTACTTCTAGGGTAATGAATGGAACCAGAAATGAGGATTTTGCGTTGTCCATTTATAATAATACCTTTATTATCATAAGTAATTGCAGAATGTATGAACTTAAAACCCAGAAAAAATGTTATACATAACAGAATGACAACTTTGGAAAATAAGCTTGTTTCCATTAAAAAAGAATATGAAAATTTAACTGAAAAAAATGTGGAAAATTTTGTGAGATTTTTGTGAAATGTGAAGAAAGATTGGTTGTTTATATAGTAGAACTAGAAGTATGAATCTAATCTAAATATCTAAAATGTTGCCTGTAAAAAAGGTTAAAGATTTATGGAATATTTGATGTAGGCCATGCCATGCCTATACTCTATAATAGTGAGCACTCTTTGTTCCTGTGTAATCCGTACTATTAGTAGTGAGACCCGAGTCGTATTTTTAAAATGGATATACCCGTCTCAAATTTAAAACGAGTTAAATTGTTTTTTTTGGTGTTATTATCTAGTCTGAATTCGAGTCGGGTAGGATCATTAGAACGATATAAGTTTCCGTCTCTCACTCGTGAGTTTTTAACATTGCTGTATTTCGAGGCTCAAATACAAGATCTCTGATTAAGTTAGAAAAATCTCTTACCCGTTGATCTAAGTGCTCCTAAATTAAAACAAGCTAATTTGTTGAAATACCGTATTTATAAGTAGACGGAACAAGTTTTTTTTTATAAAGGAAATAGAACAAGCTTATTTCTAAAGATATTATGTTTTTATTTGATCAATTTATATCCGTCTTATACAACAATTAGTGCAATTTGTATTGGTCATATTAGAGACTACCCTTCCCCTTATTGTTACTAAATTAATATAAATAAAGTGAGATAAAGGTTAAAGTTTGTGCCTTTATAATTTAAATGGAAGAATGCTTTAGAAAAAAGGAACAAAGAAAAGGTAAATTTAACCTGGAGTTGTTAATAAAATACAAGTGGTCCTTTAAAAAATAAGAAAATTTTTGTTTGAACGTTGGAAGCTTATGAGTTTATGTCAGGCTGAAGTTCTTATGAAAATCTGGCCTTCTTGGCTAACTTCGAGAATTAGATCTATTTCCCATATTAATTACTGTCTAATAAACTTTTATACTATGAGTCTATGACATTATTTGGTGATTAGCTTATATATTAATACAAATTTTCGATTCCATAGTGTGTTTCAACCTGTCTTACATAATACGCAAATGTCAACTACTCGCTTGATTGATAAAATTATAAATAAATAAACAATGATATTCTTAACCTGGATTCGAGCTCCAAGAGCATCAATAAATTTAATGACAATGTGGCACAAAGTAAAGGCAACAAAGATAATCATAGTTTGTTAGTTCCTTTTTACTAAAATATCGCAACAAATAAAGATAATCTTAGTAACCAAACAAACTTGGGTTTAGTTTAACTAACCTCCTAATAACATGCTATTTAGTTGGTATGTAAAGTAATTATTAGATCTACACATATTTAAGTTTGTGACTTGATTATATATATTTGATCCTCTAGGTCATAATTAATGTAGCTAATTAAGTTTGCCTTAAGGAAAAGTAATAACATCCTGTTTACTTTTTTTTTATCACCATGGTCCATGCATGCAACTATCACGTCCAAGGTTTAATGCCTATCTAATAAATTGTGGTTAGGCATAAGTCTCTGAGTCAATAGAAATTCAAAACTCGTATACATATGATCCCTCTACTGAGACTTATGTCTAACCACAATACTAAAATACTCATATGCTCAAAAACGAGGTAATAAGCTAAAAATAAATACACATATGCTCAAAAACAAATAAAGTATGAGGTAATAAGCTCAAAAAAAATACACATATGCTCAAAAACAAAAAAGTCTGAGGTAATATATTGGATGTATGTTTCTATTTCTCGTAGTAGATCCCAAATTCCAAGAAATTAGTTAAGAATTAATTAAAATTTTATTTCTGGTTATATTTCTGCTAACTATAATTAATGACGGTCATTACGACATTGAAATAATGTTAGTTGGTGTAGGAGTCATCCACAAACATTAAAAATGTCTATTATTTTAGTTAAGCAATGGAACATTTGCACCATCGTTAATAATGTGATGTTGATAAAAGGATAAGAACACCATGATTTCAAAGATATCCATTGAATTACATTATCAAGCTTTACTATGTATGTCCCCATAGACGGGCCTAGCTATCCAACTTACAAGAGATCAACTATATATACAAGCGTTGTTAGAATTTTTAATTCAGTTTAGTCGGAATTCGAGTTAGATAAAGCAGCATATTATTATAAAGTCTTTAACTCAAATCATCTGATTAAATTAGAACAACCACTTATTACCCTTTGATATAAGTATACTTATGGGTGCAAACTGCAAACGTTATGGAATGTGTGTGGGAAACAAATACATCCAAAAAAAATTATATAATTATCCTATATGGTATAGGATACAATTAGGTAACATACGCCCGCCTCCTTATTCTTTGGCCATTTATGAATAGATTAAGTATATACATACAAATAATTTAATGCTTTGTGAAAAGATGGTCATATATGATATCTATATATATGTGATAATGAATAGATATGAGAACTTTACAATATCTTAACGTGTAAGGTTTTACAATGAAATGCATTAATTTATTAATTTCACATCATGATCTAGATTTATGACCATGCATGCATGTAAGTTAAGTTAACAAACTTTTCAAAAGAATATGCTAACACACTTTTCACAACCCGCACTTACATATCTATGAGCACTTAAATCAACTGGCAAGGGGTTGTTCTAACTTAAGTAGAGGTCTCGTGTTCGAACTCTGAGAATGTAGTATATACGTGTTAAAAACTTATGAAGGAGAGTTTTACCGTCCTAGTGATCCTACTCATCTCAAATCTGGACTACACCGGATGTTTGCTAATAAGACCTTATAACTTACGTTTGCTAATAAGACTAATTTATTGCTCGATTTAAAGCAATGGACATGATTAGATCTAACTCAAAATAATGTAATTTTTGTTAACGAAAGAGAAGTACAGGACCAGTATAATATAAACAGGAGTTCCATAGTCGTCCCGACTCATGCATCATTATATATTTTATTTGGAAAACTAATCTAAAATATTTTCGATAATGTAGGCAAGTATAGTAAGCATGGGGAGTGACATTAAGTTAAATGTACATTTGTAATCCGTGAAAGAGCCAAAAAATGAGAGCACATGTGTTTTGCTTGCCTTGTATATGTATGGGTCACGAAATAGATCGTCCTTAACGACAATAGGTGAAAGGTGCATAACAATTAACCCATGCCGGAAAAAATTAGGTTTGTTGCCTTTTGTTTGCACTTTGCACTTGGTCCCCTTAAAATTACATTAATGCACGTCCCCTTTAATTTGGTATAGGATTTTATTGTGTGTCTACTCCTACCATACCGTTCTTATTAATTATATTTCTTTAATTCAAGATAAATGTCAAGGTCATGGTATTATAATCATGTCTAATTTAGCTTGCTTGATTCACAAATTTAATACAAAATTGTCCTTAGTTAATAGCGGTGTAGCGAGGGAGCTAACAGGGGCGCTATCCTCGATACGAATGAATGTTTTGAAATTTTAGTTGAATTTTTCGATTTTTTTTTCTTCAATGTTGTCTTGCACCATTAGTTATTGTTCACCCTGTTGGAATTTTTCTTCCCCACTAATAACTTCAAAATTTGGCTTCGTAAATGTTAATTAACATCAATTTTTTTATGCATGTGAGGAAGGAGGTGTGTGGCTCGTATATAGTGAACTCGAATCAAAGTCCATGACTAAACATTCACAATTGAAGTTCTCGCTTTGTGGAATTATGCCAAAAATAAAGATAAACAAATTATTGAAATAAAGTGAGTACATTTGAATAGATTTTATACAATCCTTGTTAAAAAAATTACTCTCTTTCCACGTTTCTTAATTATAATGACTTTATTTTTCTTTCTCCTTCAATCCTTAATATGAGAGGAACATATCATAACTAATTGTACGCGTATAATTTATTGGAGTACTTTAAATGTGTTGTTCGCATCACGTAAACCGTGCATACCTACTAATAACAAGACGATGATAATCATGCAGGCTTTCACGAGCATGCACACTTAAGTATTAACGCCAAGTAAATGAGAAACAATGACCCTTTGACATTCGGGCTTACTATCTTTTAAATAATTTTAATTTATTATTAGGAACAGTTAGAGCAATAGTAATAGTGGTTTTTATTCTTGAGTTTGTCAACAAGAACCCAAATTAAAAAGTTCATCTATTGCAACAATAAGTTTGTTCTTAATTTTAAGAACTAAGTTCTAAAATAAGAACT
>JAOWBH010100932.1:0-14247 GCA_028566215.1 Silene coronaria | reverse complement strand
TATATATATATATATACCAAGTCATTATTTGTGATGTGCACATAGAATGAAGGTGATGGTGACACCATGCTCGTCACCAAAAATTGGAATGTTGTAGAAGGAAATAGAAGGTATGTAGTAACCAATATTAACTATTTAAATATGAAACGTACATAAGTTGGAGAAATAGTTAATGCTCTATTATATACTAGAGGTGTTCACTCAGTGGTCCGGACCAGGTATGAAACGTACGTAAGTTGGAGAAATAGTTAATGCTCTATTATATACTAGAGGTGTTCACTCAGTGGTCCGGACTAAAGACTGGACCGGACCGGACCATTTGGTCCGGACCAGACTGGACCGTATTTTATTTGGTCCGGTCCATGGTCCACCTTTTTACTCTTCTTTGGTCTTCGGTCCGATCCTAGACCAAACCGAAAGGACCGCGGACCAGACCATGGACCGAACTTTTAAGAAAATAATCTTTAAAATTGTAATATTTTTGATTTTGTTTTAGACTTTGTTAACACGTATATAAGATGAGTTTTTATGTAACTAAATCTAGTAAAAAGATAATGTTGCTTATTTTAATCTTTACAAACTTTTTAAAATTCTAAATTTTTTATGCTAATTCATGTCGATGACAATCATATTTGGTCCATTTGGTCCGGTCCGGTCCATGCGTTTTTTTGGTCCAGACCAGACCAGACCAATATGAATATGGTCCGGTCTTCGGTCCACCTTTTAACCCTTGTTTGGTCTTCGGTCCAGAGAGTTTGGTCCGATCCGATCCGGTCCCGGACCAATGAACACCCCTATTATATACATTATTCCACCTCATTCTTTAGCATTATGAATTTTTTTTTGATGATGACGGGGGATCCGCAGTCGCTACCTTTGATGCGTGCGCACAGGGTAAATCCCGGTACACATGATAGCTTGCAAATCATGTATATCAGATACGCCAACTCGAGAAAGTTATGATTACTATATACACTACTTTTAAAACACGGGAACTGACGGAAAAAATCCGTCAGTAACGCCAAAATCCGTCAGGAACAGGCTTTCCTGACGGAAAATCCGTCAAGAATGGCCATTACTACGATTCGTCACGAAAATCGCAATCTGACGTATTTTCCGTCAGTAATAGATAAATACGGTATTTTACCGTCAGTGAGGTCAACAGAGTGTGATGTGGATGAAAAAGAATTATATGTAATTTAACCTAAGATCGGGTTGGGAAAGTTTAAATTTAACCCGAGTAGGGCCAGAGGCGACCGAATCAGGCGGATTGAGAGAACGGTAACCCGATAACTAGAGTTGGCCAAAAGTGCGGGACAGTTCGACACACCCAGCCCGACCTGCACCAATGGGCCATTTTTGTTCTAGACCGTGTGCTAACTCAGCCCGCCCCTTGCCCAGGCCGGGCCAAGGCCAAAGATTCTCAGCGCAGCCACACAGGCATGGTAAAATCAAACACGTAAATAAATAGTCTCTATATAGGTCTAACCCAAGTAAGACAATAGGGCTAGCCTCGGTCTAGTCCACTCCATCTTCGGTATTGTGCTCAGGCGACTAACCTGCAGCCCAACCAACCTGGCCTCCACTAGCCACACCTACTCACAACCCGATAAGTGACCTTGACCATGCCAACCCGTGCTATTGGCCACCTCTACTCTAAAAATAGCTTGAAATTGACATCATTAAAGGAACTAATTTTTGGGTACCAACTATTGTACCCAACCGAATGTGTAACTTATACATTTGTGTTGTCTCTTCAAGCAAGCTCTTATTAATGCACGTTGTTCTTAGATCCTTCTCCTCCACTCGTTCTTCATTTGTGACGGAAGGTATTCATCACAAGTGAATAATGGATACCGTTTTCTCTCACAAATGACCCATGTAAGGGTGTGTGGGAAGCACATGGAGATGCCCTACCTTGTCCCCTCTCTCCCTTTTGTAAGAGGTCACAAGCTCAAGTATGAGCTTAATTGCCAGCTCTAGATCCAATTTGAATCCTGTGGTTTACAATAATTACACAATCAATAATTCCTCACAACTAGTCACAAGTCAATAGCTAAGTAGTCAACTTCTGACCTTTTATTTTTGCGGTAAGTCTCCCTCGTAACGGGTATATCCAATGGCGGAGCCAGGATTTGAGGTAAGGGGGGCGAACTAGTAATGTCTTAAGATCGACTCGAAAAAAATTTGAAAATTTTAACTAAAACTTACGACATTTTCATTTTCCAGCGGAGGCGACCGCCTCTGCTAGCCCTTCTAGATCCGTCACTAGGTATATCCATCATAAATTTGTAACGGGATCATGTATCTCCTACTTGGGTAGATAAGACAAGTCTATGAAATCATAATCAAATTGTCTTTACCTATTCATGTGGGTAATACGTGATCTGTTATAAGTTTGTGACAGATATATCCGTCATAAATGAGATTTTGTCGTATGTGTTCTAAATTTTGAAACAAATAGTGTGTGTGATTACGTGATGAATGACGATTATTACAAAAAACCAACTGGGGACCAAACAGTCCAGGCCCGCAAGCCCGGCCCAGATTCAGCATTTATTTTGTTGGGCCTCTAATTAGGCCCAGAATGCCATGGGCCTCTAATTGGGCCTAGAATGCCATGCCCCTTGCTAGTTCAGCTAACATTAAGTTACTGTTACTTAGACATGTCAAACGGGTCGGGTCGGGTCGGAATACATGTCGGGTCAGATACGGGTCGCGTCATACGGGTCTCAGGTCGGGTCAGGATCAGGGTCAGAATACGGGTCAGAGAAAAGTTTATAACGTCTTTTGTTTTATCATTTTTCAGCCGAAAAAGTTACTTTTAAAATTTAAATATTATTATATTCATTATTTTAATAATTATTTTATTATTTAATGCTATAAAATCGACTTTTAAATTAATTTTTTAATAAAAAGTATTAAAATATTATTTTTTATATTTATTATTTTAAATATAATATAAAAATATTAATATTTTAATAGTATTCTTAATTTATCAATGACACATCAGGTCGAACGGGTCGGGTCAGGTTTCGACCTTAAAATAACGGTTATTTCGGGTCATTCGGGTCGCGGGTCAAGATTTACGGATCATTGGCCCTAAAAACGGGTCGGGTCGGGTCGAATTTACGAGTCGGGTCATTTTTGACAGGTCTAATGGATACACATAAAGGCCCGGATTTAACCCAAAACTTACCAAAACTCGTAAACCCACCATAAATTCGCATTAATTAGGAAGTAACATTGACTTTCCATGATTAAAAGCCAAAGATTCTTCAAAACCCACCATGATTTTCCTCACACAGTTTACTTCCTTCCTTGTTATGTTGACACCTTTCTTTTCTCATTCCTCAACATTCTCCTTTCACACTCTCCATCATTCTTCTTCTTCTTCTTCTTCTTCTTCTTCACACTTAAAACGTCACCAAACAAACATTCAAACAAAACCCAACAACATTCATGGCAGAAGTAACAAAGTACCAATTAATCACAAACACAAAAAACACCATTTTCTCAGACTTTAAAACACATTTTTCTCTCTTTAAAACTAGAAAAAGAACTCCTTTTGTTTATGGGATTGTTTTAATTTTTGTTATTTTTACTGTTTTTCTTGCCTTTTCTCCTTCTTCTACTTCACCCTTTACTCATACTGATGAAACTTATTATAGATCTCATTTTTCTTCTGTTTACTCTTACTTTTTCCGTAATTCTACCCAATTTAACTCTTCTAGATCTCAATATACAGTACCCATTTCCCAGAATTTGAATATAACTGCTCCAATTAGTGATAAAGTTGAAAACTTTGAGCAGAAAAATGCTACCATTCTGCAGAAAGATGATCAGAACACTCAAAGTTCTGATCTTAATAATGTTTCAGAAGTTAATAATTCGCAAAACTTGAATAAAACCCAAGTTTCTACTGTAATTGGTGATAAAGTTGGAAACTTTGAGCAAATTAATGGTACCATTTTGCAGAAAGATGATCAGAAGAATCAAAGTTCTGATCTTGATCAAGTTTCAGAAGTTAATAATTCTCAAAAGTTGAATAAAACCCAAGTTTCTGCTGAAATTAATGCGAAAGTTGGAAACTTTAAGCAAAAAGAAGATCAGAAGAATCAAAGTTCTAATCTTGATCATGTTTCAGAGGTTAATAATGTTACTGTAACTTCTGCAGTTTCAGGAAATAACAGCATTGTGCATGCAACTGATCAAAGTACTGAACTTTCACCTCAGAAATCAGCATTGCAGAAAAATGAGAGTAGCATTACACCTCAAATCTCTCAAATTTCGCCGAATTCGACAAAAAGTGGAGGTGGGGTGGGGGTGAAATCGTCTGATCTGGCGGCGTCTTTGTCGAAAAATCAGGTGAAACAGAAGCAGGAGAATGAGGTGAAGAATTTGGTGGGGTGTGATTTGTATGATGGAAATTGGGTGAAAGATGAGAGTTACCCACTTTATAAACCTGGATCATGTAATTTAATTGATGAACAATTTAATTGTGTTCTTAATGGTAGACCTGATACTGATTTTCAGATGCTTAAGTGGAAGCCTAAACGTTGCACATTACCAAGGTAATTAATACTCTTTCTGTCTCGGTTATTTGTTTACCTTTTTTATTCTTTGTGAGGGTAATTTAATCAAAGATAAACAAATGATTGCGACGGAGGGGTACTTCTTAATCTTTATAATAAGATTTTTACTGAATCATGATCTAGTCTTGTTGTTTAATGTAGTAATCTGTCCGTCTTAATCAATTGTTTATCTTTTTATTGTCGGTGAGCGTGTTTTAATTGAAGTTAAACAAATGATTGAAACGGAAAGAGTATTTATAATGTGGATGTTTGAATTCTGTGGCAGATTAAGATTTTAGTTAGTTGACTTAGTTCTAATTTAGACAATCCTGTGCAAGTGTGAATAAAAATAGTTATTTGTGGAAATGGAATTTTAATGTGGGTATGTTTTCCACCAGTTGGTCTCGTGTAAGACCGTTGTAAGGCGTAGAACGAGTTTCTGCATGTCACTTAATGATAACAGTAAATATGTTGCTGGTTGCTGCTGTTCTTATAAGGCCTTTATATGTTGTACAGTGATCTTATTTGAGAGTTTGTGATTACCTAATTTCACAACCGCGTTTATTTTTGGTGTTAAGTTTAGCTAAACAAAGTTAAAAGAATTGATCTTGACATATTGTTCATTTGTTTGTATATATTGAGCTTTCAAACAACTAGAAAGATTGGAAAGTGTAGAAATTATGGACCCGTGATAAGGATGAATGTACTATGTAGGCTAAATGGTGGGCAAATGCTGGAATTATTGAGAGGAAAGCGGCTTGTTTTCGTCGGTGATTCTCTTAATAGGAATATGTGGGAGTCTCTTGTTTGCATCCTTAAGAACTCGGTTCAAGATAAGAAGAAAGTCTATGAGGCCTTTGGTCACCACAATTTTCGGACTGAGGCTTCCTACTCTTTCGTATTTGAAGTAAGATTTCGTATCTTGATCACGAATTTATCATCTCTATTTGACTTTGGTGTTCACCCCATACCTAGGTTGACCATCAATTTCTCCAAATTTACGTATAACTGTATTAACTTTCTAGGTTTATCAAAACCACCATTATCATATTGTCATTGTCAATAAATTATGGGTAAAATAATATTATTCGACCACATAAGTAAAAAAGGGGTCATAAAAATGCAATGTAACAATGGAGTAGTATTGTGTCCCAACATTCAAATTTTATTCCTTGTATTTTGAATTTTAGCTAATGACGCTGATTTTGGACTTGCGTAGGATTATAATTCCACGGTAGAGTTCTTCGTATCGCCTTTCTTAGTACAACAATGGGAAGTAACGGACAAGAATGGAACGATAATCAAGGAAACTCTTCGGCTTGATCTAATGGTTTCAGATGCAGATCAGTTCAAGAATGCCGACTACATTATATTTAACACGGGGCATTGGTGGACTCATGACAAAACGTCCAAGGGGTAGTTCATCTGCTCTTGTTTTTATCATCTTGATTCTCGGCATTTAGTCACTTCGATCAGGCTAAAATGCTTAGTTTACTTCCACAGGGAAGATTATTATCAAGAAGGCAGCCATGTCTACAAACAATTGGATGTTACAGAAGCGTTTCGAAGAGCCATAACAACTTGGGGAAGATGGATTGACGCTAACGTCAATCCACAGAAGACACATGTCCTCTTCCGAGGCTATTCCGCTTCACATTTCAGGTCAGTTTGAATGACATTTGTTTCAGTGTACAAGATTTGTGTTTGTGTAGTCATGTCGTATTTATGTCGCCATTGGTCCCAACTCCCATTAAACTACAAATGGTACTGACACTACGTGTAGCATTGTGTGGTATGCTTCAGTGCTTCAGTGCTTCACCCTGTTTGTTGGTATATCACCAATTCACCATCTGTCAGACCTGAATGGCCGCTATGTAATGTAAGATCATAGTACTTGTGTCTCAACTGTATATCTTATGATCCACATAATTAACCCTCGTCATTCCTCTTTTATCCTTACCAATTATTTATCCCACTTCCTCTTCTAAATCTTCGGGCGGCAAATGGAGGAATTTCGTTGGATAGGGGTAGTAAGAAGAGTTCATCTTAAGAAGGCCGTATCACTTGTATGGTAAAACATACGAAGCCGTTGATATATGACGGAATGTTCTATGTCATATGCGGGCCCTTTTCGAGTATATGTTGAGTATGAAAAGCACTTAAATCTGAAAACGACATCCTTTATTATGTGGGCTTCTTAAATCCAAAGACGGATTGGGGTGGATCATTTATTATGTACCTCCTATCCAATTCTGGTCCCTCCACTATATTATGTGGTCTCTGAGGGTATGTTCTATTCAGTCAGGTAATGTTTTGGTGATTCCTTATTTGTAGCTAATGGTTAAGACGGTCCAATCAAGCGAGTAAATACATTTCCTCTAGTACACATTAGAGAGATTATCTGGCAACCACAACCTACATGCTCACTTGTATTCTTTCGATAAACCCATGTTAGCTTAACCTCTCACATATACCCGTAGCTTAGTCGAGTCCTATTGTTATACTAGGAAGTATTGGGTACAGCTATTTTATGATTTTAGCACAACTGTCGTGTCGTATTTTCAGATATGCGACACATAACCCAATTATGCATATCCCCTTTATGAGATCCATCAAAACCAATGTCTCTGACTGATACACATTTGTTCTTTCAGCGGTGGGCAATGGAATTCGGGTGGGCAATGTGACAGTGAAACGGACCCCATCAGGAATGATACTTATTTGACTGAATATCCACCGAAGATGAAAGTATTCGAGTCAGTAATAAAGGGGATGAAAACCCCGGTCTCATACCTAAATGTAACAAAGTTGACAGACTACAGGAAGGACGGGCACCCTTCAGTTTATCGAAAGCTACATCTCACGGACGATGAGAAACAGTCGCCACTCAAGTATCAAGACTGTAGTCACTGGTGTCTACCTGGTGTTCCCGATTCGTGGAACGAACTCCTCTATGCTGAGCTCCTAAGAAAACAGTACAAGGACCAACAGCACAAGAATCAAACTTAAGTAAAT
Source organism: Silene coronaria (assembly GCA_028566215.1). NCBI lineage: Eukaryota > Viridiplantae > Streptophyta > Magnoliopsida > Caryophyllales > Caryophyllaceae > Silene > Silene coronaria. The sequence goes on along the minus strand of JAOWBH010100932.1, from coordinate 6,658 downwards.
GTTCAGGTACTATAATGTATACAAATTTATACTCCAGATTTCTCATTAGCGCGCATCAATACTAGACTCATGCTTTGATACTCAAGGTTTCTCATTAGCGTGTCAATACAAGACCCATGATTCGATCAAATGTCAGTGAATTTTATTCACTGTGCTATACTATATAAATTAAGTACAATAGAGGGGAGAAGTGAATAGATGATGTATTGGTGTAAAGATTAGAAGATGTTTTGGCAAGTTTATTGTCAGCCTTCAGGCTTGTTGAGTGTACCATGTAATTATGATAATTTTGTGCAATAAACTAATACCCCCAGCTCTTATGGTGTACGAGTAATATTTAGTTCATTAGTTGTGCACAAATTAGTGGTTAAGATCGTTCTAAGTTGAGATGACACTCAACCAATTTGAATAATGCAAAAATAGGACGGTTGTGGGAAGTTTGTAACTTAAAACGATTTTAAGCAAGTCTTACCCTTTGTTGTGTATTTTGTTCGTCGTTTCTGTCAGAAAGGTAGTCATTTGCTTTGTCCTTGGTGTCTTCAAGAAACGATGTACAGAACTCAGGACAAAATACAAAGAGTTAAATAATGAAATGCAGCCAAACACAGAAAGAGATATTCATCAGGGGCTCGCTTTCTGAGACAACAAAGGTGCAGTTCCAGTTAGGACGGACTGTGATGAAGAGCTTGTCGTAGCGGTGCTTCCACTGAACGCAGACGAGGAAGTATTGGAGAATATGTCCATGTTCATTGGCGGCGCAAAATAAGTTGCAACTGGTTGCTTTGACGGCAATATGGGCAACGGCGAATCCATATTCAGAACATTTATAACTTGTCTGATGGATGGTCTCTTGACTGTAGTCTGGATGACAGCACCATAAACCCACCACCATTAAGCTTTCTGTTTGTTGTACGTCAAATTCTTCATCGAGTCGTTTATCCACAGCTTCTAAAAGACGGCCTTGCCCATAGAGACTCCAAACCCATTCTACCATCCTAACTTTGCTCGGTTCTTCTCTGGACTCGACAGGCCTCCTTTCGCATGCTATTTCAAGGGCAACCACTCCGAAACTGTCGGTTTCTTTACTTGCCTTTCCTGTAATGACACACTCCGGGGCCATATAACCAATCGTACCTGCTAGAACAGTTGTTTGGGAGCCTAATTCATGGTCCACGAGTCTTGCAAGGCTGAAAACCAAGTTTGGCATTGAAAGCGGAATCAAGCATGACATTACTAGCTTTGATGTCTCTATGTACAACACATTGCTCCCATTCTTCATGAAGATAGAGCAAGGATGATGCCAAGCCATGTGCAATTTTGTACCTAGCCGTCCACGGCAATGCAACCTTCACACTACCATAGAGATAGTAATCAAGGCTTCCATTCGGCAAAAATTCATAAACAAGAAGCAATTCACCTCGATCATGAGACCAGCCGAGAAGCTGAACCAAATTCCTGTGTCTCAGTCGGCTAATAATCTTCACTTCGGACACATTCTTTTCTGCCTTGTTTGGATCCACTTGAGATCTTCTTGACCGCGATTTCTCTACTAGGATCACTCAAACGACCCAAGTAAACGCCTCCAAAGCCTCCCTCTCCTAGCTTCCCTTCTTCAGCAAAGTTGTTGGTTGCACGATTAAGTTCATGATACTTAAACCGCTTAGGCCCGGTACCCTTCTCAAAGTCGCCATCATCATCATCCACATTGAAATTAATATCATCATTTTCATCACCCGGATCATTTCTCTGTCTCAAAATACACCAAAGTGCACCCAAACCAATTATTAAGACGTTAATACCGGCTATTACACCAGCAATTAATCCAACTTTGCTCCGACTCTTGGCTTTTGCACTCCCATCATCAGCATCTGGCAAGGTTGAGTAAAAATCCCAAAGAAAGAATGTTATGAATCTCGATATTTGCTCCAGTCGCAGCAGAGAAGCCAATTTGTACTTTTTCAGGCAGTCAATGATATATGACAAGGTAGAATTCCCACCAAAAACCGGGTTATCAGCATAAGTTAGGAAAACACTAAGATTCTTCGTAGATATGTTATCCAAGCATTGGCTTTCGACCCGTTCTTTATACTACTTTTCCAGGTAACATTAGCAACTGAGACAATGGAATTGACATCTATACCGACATGATCATCACTCGGATCAAAAAAATTCTTAAAGCTGTCAAACTCAACAGCTACAAACTGGTTTTTCTCGTATCGTTGAAATATAAAGGATTAACTAACCCAAGACTCCCACCAGTTGAATTTACTGGAACAGAAGAGTTTACAGGTGCAAGGTAAAATGTTAGACCATCGCCGAAATTAGGACCACTGCCTTTTTTAATTATGAATGAAAAATGGGTTGTAAAGTCGGCGACTTTTTTGGTGTTTTTGTTCCAAAGCTGCACTGGCAGGCGTGGCAGCGAATAATATGCTCGGCCAACGCTGTTTGTTAACAGCGTGTCTTGTTGGTTTTTAGTTAGCTGGATTAAACCGTCAGAAGAAATAAATGAATCGTTCACGACTGTAATGTTACTAATGTTTGGTTCAAATCTTGTAAAATTGAAGGACAGTGATACTGTACATGGAAGAACCAGTAGTAACAGAATCGCGGTTTGAAAGATGTAAAAAGTTCGATCTTGAAAACGAGATGAACGTAAACTGAGATTTGTGTAAACCATTTTTGGAGAAGCTGTGAATAAATTTATGATGAAATGCCAACTAGTTTGTAAAATGCTCATCTTGTTGATTTTTAATATATGTAGGAAACTGAGTCAATCTGAGCAAGTCTCTTTGGACGTGCTGATACAAGTTGAAGGAGAAATACAAGTTAATTAAGTCAACGGAAAACCAACTTCCATCGCGCACGGTTTAAAGTGCCATGTCTTTATCACGACCGCGAGTCTTTCTTAGGTCGGATGTATTCGTCTTAATAATAGAACGGGTCAAATATCATTCCATATGACTATATGAGCATATAGGATAGATCTTTTGTTTTTACCAATGTATTCTGGTTCCTCCTTAACACCTCGCCCATACCATATTACCATGGGTAAGTAGCGGTTACTTGTAATAGCTAGCCAGAATGTGTACTTAACCCGCAGATCATCACGGGTTTTTGCATCGCATTTTCGCCTAACTCATACGCACTCTGGAATCCTTCCCAGAAGGTCATCAATCTTAAGACTACTCCCCAGCAAGCACGCTTAACTTTGGAGTTCTTATCATGAGTTTTCAGAAAAGAAAGTGTATTTTGCTAATATAAATAGTATTTTCAATCCCTTTTAAGCTTATCAATAGAACTTTTCGCTTTTTCTTGCACAAAATGAATGTCTAATTCAACATGCTTGGTTTGTTAGTGCTCATCGGGGTTGCTGGAGAGATGAATGGCAGAAATATTGTAATAATAAACAATAATGGCGGTTTAAATTAGCACATTAAGCTTCAAGAGAGATTGCGGAGCCAACTTGTCTCAGCAACCACATTTGCAACCCCAAGATACTCAGCTTCAACAATAGAACTAGATACAGTAGTTAACGTTTGGAAGACCATGAGACAAGATTGTCTTTAAGAATGACACAATAACTCAGGTAGATCATCTGAGAATCTGAACAATCCACCCAATCCGCATCAGAACAGGCGGTGAGTTGTGTGGTGGCTGTTAGGGATAAAAATTACACTTTTATCCGAGTCGACGTGGCGGGTGCGTATTGGTGAAAATAAAATATATGGACTCAACATGGGGGAGTCGGGTCCTTGGACCGAAGGAAGAGGAAATACGGGTAGTAGCATAACGATGGAGATCGGGCCTAATAATCTACTAAACCCTACCTTGAGGAATAAGGCAAGTATGTGGGAAACCCTAATAAACCCACTAGGGTTTGTTCACTATAAATATAAGAAGACAAGCAAGAGGAAAGGGGGCATATTCATTCAAGAAGAGACTACCAGGCTTGTGCCGTCAAATACAATCCCATTAATAATAACCAACCTGGTGATCACCTAATGATTATCCAATCATTGCCCAACCATTACCCATCAATATTCTACATAATCACACGTATTATACAATGAAACCCACGAAGTAACCCCATTACCCGAATTGCGTTCCGTCTGAGCCCTCTATGCTTACCGCCGATTGCTACCAAATCAATCTGTGATAATATATTGTACTTGCACTATTTTCGTCATATAGTGAATTGGCGGGATACCGACTCCCCCCGCGGTTGTTTCCCACATCGGGTTTTCCGCGTCACCAAAATCTTTTGTGTCATTATTCCTTTATTTTGCTCTTTACTTTACTTACATCGTTATTCCGTCACAAGTCACGTATAATTTAACCCCCCGATACGAGAGTAAAATGAGTAGGTCACTTTAACCCCAAAAAAGATAGAATATCGTGTTGGTCAGTTTTTTACCATAACAGTTTGGCGCCCGCCGTGGGGCATGGTAATCGATTTCTATAACCATGTTATCATCAAGCCAATCTTTTATTGCCATGTATACTAGCAATAAGGATCCAATTACTATTCGTGAGGCCAACAGTAGATCTGCTCCAATGAATTCATCCGGAAGCCAGCAGTAGATCTGCTTCCTGGGATCTTCCAAAAGTCAGTTGTAGATATGGTCCCCAGAATTCCTTTAGACGCTTGGGTTTGGCAGCAGATCTGGTACCCAGAATTCCTTCAGAAGCCATGGTCCGGGAGCTGACCTGGTACCCGAAATTCCTTCAGAAGCCTGGGTCCGGGAGCAGATCTGGTCCCCAGAATTCCTTCAAACGCCCGAGTCCGACAGCAGATCTGGTCCCCAGAATTCCTTCAGACGCCTGAGTTCGGCAGCAGATCTGGTCCCCGAAGTTCCTTCAGAGTCCTGCAGCAGATCTGGTTCCTAGAGTTCCACCAGCCTCTGCGAGTTAGGAATGATTAGTCCACCAGAAACTAGAATCCAGAAACCAGCAATGGTGTACCAGCAGTATGTATACAGACAGGAGGTGGGGTAGCAGAAAAATTCAGCACAGGGACGCAGACTCAAAGGCACCAGGCTGGGAGGCAGATCAGAACATCCAGAATCTCTTGACCAGAAATCCCTAGACATCATGCAAATACTCCAGATGAGAATGCACAACCTGACTCAGGTTATCTAGCAGCAAGGTGTAGAGAGACACTCTATAATAGGCAGAGGAGCAGATAGACAGATCTCTCAGGAGCTGGTCACCAGACTCCATCCTGGAGGCGGTCATCAGACTCTATTTTAGAGGCGGTCACCAGACTCCATCCTGGAGGCCTGATATGCAGCCACCCTTCCATTGACCAGACTGCAGACTACGTCAGGTAACACCTTATCTTCTAATTCCATTGGAGCTAAAATTCTCCTTGCTGCAGGAATTTCAGTCAGCAAGAATCAGAATGACAATCTGGAGCCATTACCACACAACTCTAGTAATCAGTAAACCTAGAAGACATATCTCTACAAGAGTGTCGTCCCTAAGCCTCTTGCAGGATCAGGAAACCTGGTCGACAGCCATGAGAGAGGTAAAATATCAATATGAACAGAGCAACCTGGACCACCTGCTATCATGTGGGGGCAAGGCCCAGTAATTTATGCTCCACGAATTAGATTCTACCCTCTACACTTCCTATCCATGTTAGAATAATATACGTGATAACAGGTGGATCAGAACTGTACGACCTAACATACTATGCAGCAAAAAAAGGCATGACACAGAAACAAAAAGATATCTACTAGAATTCTCCTGTAGAGTCAATCACAAGGATCTGTCAACTGTCACATTCGACGAGGTAGATGCTCATGACACTTAGGGACACCACCATGAATCTTTCATCATAACATCGTACATAGAAACTATACCGTAAGAAAAATCCCTGTGAACACAGTAAACTTAGTCAACATGGGTAAGCTAGACCCAGAATAAACAGTGCTGTCAGGTTCAGAGTATACAGGTAATCTTCATCAACAATTGATTGAATTTCTTCAAACTAACATGGATTGTTTCGTTTGGTCCCATGATGATATGATAGGAACCAGACCAAATCTACCCAGCAGGCTAGACCCAGCTAACGCAAAAACAATCAGAATGCTGACTCCAGCAACTCTAAGCAACTGTCACCCTCATAGGGTCGGCAGCCAGTAGTGATCAGTTTGTACGAGGAGTCTCATAGCCAGGCTAGAACTCGAGAAACATCACAAAATGAAACAAAGCAAAACACTAAGAGCCATGCCCTAACGCTGTCAATCAAAATTCAGCCAAGCTGCAGGAGAGATCCAGTCTAGCAGAATCCTCTTCTAGGCAACAGTAGTACCAGATCCACCATCCAGCTCTGCATTACTTCTTCTTGCAGGAACTAGCTCTGACTCAGAAACATCAACAGCCTCAGCAACATTTTAGGGGAGCTAACCTCACTAGCACCATTTTCGGGTAGCTGAACTCACCAGCAGCATTGTCGGGGAGCTGACCTACAACCAGGTCCCTAGCACACTGACATCTAGCAGAATAAGGAAGTCTCAACCAGCTGCCTCCTCTCAACTTCCAGGTCTCGAAGGAAGTAGGAAGCAGGAACCAAAATTGGAAATTCAGGAAGCAGTCAGCAGACACCAGAACGACAACCAGGATTAGTTGTCAGAACAACCCTTTCGCCAGC
>JAOWBH010100711.1:0-14248 GCA_028566215.1 Silene coronaria | reverse complement strand
CTCAATAGCTTAGTGAGAGTCCGTCTCTACCAAATTTTAGTGAAAAAGTTCTTATTCTTTATGAGGATAGTTATTATCTATTAGAGCCGGATCCACATGTTTAATGAGACAATAAACATGATTTTTTAAACATTCAGAATAATTCTGTAAATAATAAAAGACATTTTTAATTTACATTAAAGAAAAGATTGTCAATTTGAAATTTATTTAAATGTATTCCATATTTAATCTAAAAAATAGTAAGTCTCTACTTTTTACAATTACTTATTAGTTTTTACATGTCAAATAGCGTCCTTAAGTTGACTATTGTAGTTAAGCTTTATAAAAATTGACCTTAAATAAGGGTAAAAAACTTAAAAGCAATAAAAGTTATCAAAGCGTCTTGTCTGTGACGGACAATATCTGTCACCTAGGTAGCACGGACACTTCTCCTAAATAGTCGTCTGCACTCATCTGGACACATGTCTAAACATATTATAACTCAGACGAGTAATAAAATGTCAAAAGAGATTGATTAGAAGATGTATTTGGGTGGAAAATGAGAATTAGTTATAGTCAATATCAAATTTTACATTCACTTATTTAAATTTGATATCAAATACATTACAAAAATAAAATCATACCTTATTTATAACCATAAAATATATATTTTATTAAATTTAAAAAGCGTGTACCGTGTCCTAAATTTTATGGGATGCCGTCTCACGTGTCCGTGTCCTATCCGCGTCCGTGTCCATTTTGGTGCTACCTAGCCCGTCACAAGCTGAAAACAGACAGTGTCCCTCTCACAACAAGACAAGTGGGAGGGCAAGTGGTGGTGGGGATGGAGCACCCCAGTGTCATTTGCATATTGTTAAAGAGACACTATCCGTTTTCAACTAGTGACGGAAATTGACACGACAAAATATAACTCTAATTGAACAAAAAATATTTAAAACAACCCGAAATATTACCAAATGTATTTTATCTCTCTTTATTATTGACCCGAAATCAACCCGGACCCGAATTGATCCGACCCGCTTTGACCTGAAAATGACCCGACAACATACCCGAAAAACACCCGAAACCCGAAACAACCCGACCCGACCCGAACTAACCCGATAATATTTCAAACCCGAATTAACCCGACCCGAATTAGCCCGACCCGAACCCGATCCGGTTGATCCGTTTGCCAGGTCTAGCTAAACTCACGTCTAAGCAAACTTAAAAGAGTTATTTACCACTTGCGCGAAAAGTGTATGTCCAAAATATCCGTGTCATCAATTACTCAATTAGTACGCGGATATGGAAGAGTGTGGGTGACGTGAGGCATATGGCCTCTTCTTCCTCTTCTTCTTCTTCTAAAAAGTTCTCCCCCAATAACACTCCTTCTCTATATTGCAGTCATCTTCACTAATTATTTAATATCTGTAATTAATTACTTACATTCCACTTCTTCTTCTTACAACCTTCCTCATTAATCTTCCCCAATTTTTAATTCATCCCAATTCCCAATAAACCTACATTAATATACTACCATAATAATAATAACTGCCGCATGCACTTTAATTCATTGCCTTTACACTTTTTCTCAATTCAATTCAATTTAATTCAATTCAATTTTATACGATTTTGTGACTCCTCGTCTTGTTGCAATCAATTTAATATCAGCATACCAATATTAATCTTATCTTACATGCAACTTCATCAATTATTTATTTCTCAGGTCATTTTTTGTTTTCCTACTTTTTTTTTTTGTTGATCTCAGTAGCGGAGCCAGGATTTACACTTGGCGAAATATTTCAGGGGCACTTGTCCCAATCGTTTGTTTACTTTTGATTAAAATTCCGCTTAGGTAAACAAATGATTGAGACGGAGGAGTAAGAGTGTAAGACGGTGGTATAAGTCATTATTGTGGAATCGGATGCGTTAATTATTAATTAATAATAATTATGTTGATAAATAACATGATTGTCGCAATAATGACTTATACCACCGTCTTACACTAATGATCTGTTCACTAGACTAATGAGAATTTCTGTGTTTTTTTTTGGCGTAGGGGTTTTAATTTATAGTTAAATTTTTGCAGTGTTTCGGGGCGAAATTGAGATGGGAAATGATGATAATGGCTGCTGTGTTTTTCCTTTAACCAGTTTACAAGTTGGGTGAGTTTTTCTTTTACTTTCATTGGAGAAACTATTCTGTCTCAATTGTTTGTTTACCTTTGATTAAAATAACCTTACGGAGAATAAAAATAAAAAAAGGTAAATAAATGAATCTGACGAAGGGAGTAAATTGTTTCCAAGGCATTGCTGTGTGAATTGTAGAACTTTTGTCTACAAGTTGGAGTAGTAAGTCCTGCAGATCGAGTGAAAGAGAATGAATTCATGTGTTAATTGTAGTGGTGCTTCCTGTTGTTGGCATTGAGGAACCCTGAATTCAAGCATCGTAGAAACTCAAATGTCATAGGCTTAGAATGAATTGGTTCAGAAGCGATAGGCATTGGTGTTTTAGTTGAAATGAGGCGGGTGTTTCTAAGACGTTGATCACATGGGTTTAGCAGGAAGGTGAAAATAATCGACACAGAATGCAGGTGCAGTATAGCTGTTAGTGTGTTAGTGTATACACTTCTGTAGACTGTAGTTGATACATTTCATGTCGATCGAGTTAAAAGATTCTGAAGGTTGCTAGTGTTGCCACAACCACATTTTTAGGCCAGGACAACTGATCCCCAAACAATATACAGTGCATGGGTAAATTGTTATAGAGTTATGTGTGATCTGAAGCAATGGGAGATAACTGTCATGGTTTCTTTTTGGGTTACTCTCCAAAAATAGATTAGGTTGTCTATCTTTATGAACTTTGTATAAAATTGTTATCTAGCCGGGTTAAAATTTTGGCTCTCGTTATCTGCCGGCCACTCGTTGCCAATCTTTTGCTGCAGATGTGACTTTTGAGTCAAACGTAAAAAAAGTTTATAGGATAACAGTGTAGGGTAAATATTATGGTTTTACCTTTTCTTGAGTAGTTGACACTGAAAATCACAGCATTAAATAAACTTTTGTGAATATCATTAATCTTCTTCTAGTTTGTTCCATTGGAAGTTCAAAGCCGTAAAATAGTTAGTATACCTTGAATCAGCTGATAATCTATCGGTTAGGACACAGGACGCTACTGCCTTCTTTGCCTTAACTGTTTCTTCCCGGCACATCGTAGGGACTTGCAGTCATATCTTTCCCATCTTAGCCTTTTTCTGGCTACCGAAAGCAACAAGTTCTATATTTTAGTGGATAATAGGCCATGGCTCGAAGGTCTAGGATCGCGTCCAGCACACTTGTGGCAATTGATGGTTACCAAGGTAATTCAAGTTGATGACATCATGCTCCCTTGTATTAGTAGCCATGGACCTTATGGATCCTTTTTTTACTTCTCATTTTTCAGTCAAGATTGTCCCCTTTCGCAAATAATAGAGCTCGGAAAGGGAAGAAGGCTGGTAAAGAAAAAATAGAGAAAAAGGCTGACAGCAGAGGAACTAATTATAGTAAATGTGCAAAGTCTACTAAATCCAAATTTTCTGAAAGATGGTTCACCCTGATTGATGCTGCTACATTATCACAAAAGAGGTCACTGCTCCCAGTTAAGAAGCTCAAGTACTCATTGCAGCTAAACCATAAACTTCACAGGACTTTATTTGGTTTAATTATTTTTGAAGTTGTGTGGGCTGATATCCGCGGCATGAATTATCTAAATGAACTTCAGGTACTCTTTCTTCTATTTTCTCATTAGATGGCACTTGTGAGTATAATTTCCCTTTATTGACTTGTCGTCATGCATCTGCAGACTGATACATCCATGGCTTTAGAATCCAAGTTTATGAGACGATGGGAATTTGACAGTATAATGGAAGCTGTCGACAGTATGTCTTCCTGGTTTTCAGGGACAGATCATGAGCAGAATGTCCTGAGAGATTATCTGCTTGCCACTGTAGGTAACTTGCTCAGCCATGTCATTTTATCCGTTAGAGAACCATATGTTATACCACGCTGAAAACTGTGGGATTTATTGCTCGAGTCCTCGTTAAAAATAAAACAGAGAATCTGATTCGTTGCCTGTACTGATGAATAAGAGTAAGGTTGTTTATGGTTGTCTAAAGCTTATGGATTCTTCAAACAGATTTGGCATTCTGTGATTGGCGAATTATTAATTCAATTTACTTGTGTAACTTGATTTTTTTAGCATGTGTGGCTGTGTGAATACTGACACTATCCACATTCACATAATATCTGAAACAGTGGAATTTAATGACTATTGTTTAGTTGTTTGTGGCGCAAAGACAGAGCAGGAGAAAGTAGGAGACAAATACCCAAATTTACCCTGCCATTATCCATTTCTCTCCTCTCCACCCCAGCACTTCCCCGCTCCACCCTCTCAATCCCTTCCTCGCTGTTGCCAGCTCACTAACCTCCCCCATTTCTTCTCTAAGTCCCTATACGGCTATACTACTAGTTGACAGAGGCTTGAAATTGAATGATCTTTGAGTGGATCAGATCTAGTTGTGTAGTTGGGGTTACAGAAGGTTGGACGTTGGAGGCAGGTCAGACCCAAATATGAAGTTGGGCTGAGGACTGAGAATGGGCCTGTGTGGTTTGAGATGGCTAAGCTGGTGTCAATTCATCGATTGTTGTCGGTGGAGGAGCTCGATGGTGTGGGTTGAGTGGCGATTGCGATAAGCTTTTAATAACTCAGTTGATAACCTGAGGGTATCACTTTTTGGAGTGCAACTTTTGTAATAGTAATGATGACTCACTTACACTGCCATTTGAGATTTTATCGTTTTGCCAACTTATTGTTCAGTGATCGAATGATGCTGAATTGCTGATGCATATCATATTACTGTGGAAACATCTAGGTCTAAGTGGTTAATGGTGTTATATATACTTCTTAAGCTGTAATACTTCTAGGTATCAATTTCCAGATGTCTCATGACTGCAAGAATTTTAAACTTCTGCAGATGACATTTTTTTTGACGCGGAAGAAGATTTCTCGGATGAAGAAAATTTAAGCTTTTATGATGCTGTTGTGGAAAATGATTCATCTTTTGGGGCTCCAATTGATTTGAGTGTATCCCATGAAGCAGTTGAAGACAACATTAGTATCTTGCGTACTCCCCCGCCTCCAAATGAACCTTATAAAAGAAGAAAGGTCACAAGATCTGACAATTCTCGAACTGACTTTGGTACCTTCTTAGAAACTCCAAGAACTCCCTCCAAAGGAATGGTCGATCCATTGAATCACAATGCGATTAACATTGAATCCACTGAATACAAAGATGTGTTACTTTTATTTAGATTCAATGACAGAGACCTTCCTTTTAAATTAAGAGACATAGTCATGTCTGACCTGCGTTTACTGACTCTCTTGGAATCTGGTCTTCCATCTTGGGTGATATTTCTTCAATCATACCCTGTCTTTTGCCATGTTTATCGACCATGGATGTGTCCTCTTGCAAGAGCTTTGTATGTGGTCATTTCAGTTGCTACTGTTGTTATTGGGTTCTATGACCTATACAAGAATGTCCCGCTACTTAAGGCAACTGCTTCTCGTTTGTTTGGACCCTTGTTTGATTGGATAGAAACTTGGGAGATGGTATCGAGGGTCAAGTACCTGGGTACAATGCTATTTTTACATAACTTTGAGAAGGCTGTCAAGTGGATGTTGATGATAACACGCACTACAAAATCATTCTTCTCCGTTCTTGCTCAGCCAATATTAGAGCCACTTATGGAATTTTCCAATTTCTTTGGTCCATTCTGGACTCTATGTTTTCAAATGGCAGAGAATTCCTTTTCAGTCATCTGGATTATGCTCGGATCTACTTGTAGTTTTCTTGGAAATATGATTGAGATTGTCTTATTGCCAATCTGGTGGATCCTGTCAATTATCTGGATGACAGGTAATTTTGTCAGCTTATATGATGTCTTACTCTTAATGAGATTATCCGAAGCTTAATATAATCGTGTAGGTAACTGCTGCAACGTGATTTATTTTCATCTTTTTGCAGCCATGTCTATCATATTGCCGATTTTGTGGGCTTTCTGGGAAATCTTATATGCTCCTGTCCGTTTGATTCTTGCACTAACAAGTTCTATAGCCTATCTTTGTACCCTAGTATATGAAATGCTTGGGGAAATGTGGTCTTCTGTTTGTAGCATATTCAGCATTGCTTCCGCTACTGAGAGAACTGTTACAACATATGAGGCATCAATGTGGCGCTCATTGTGGAATGATCTTTTCTCAAAGGTGTTTGCCAAAACTATCATCACTACTGAATTTGAGTCTTTGATTTGGTTATTTACTTCTAGCTTTTTTGCTTACATCTAGTTTTCTTTCCTCTGTTAGGTCTTTCGTGCTGTTAGAAGCATTCTGAACGGGTTTGTTGCTTTCTTTGCCGCTTGCAACAGACATCGACTTAGGTGGGTTATGGGACATATTTTTTATTCTTTGCTTGATTCAATTTCACTTCAATTGTTTGAATTATTACGTAGCTTTAAAAGCAGGTCTGTTTGGAGGCCTTGTACAAAATGTTGAGGTGAGGCTCCTAATTAGAAGAAAAACCAAGTAATCCAACTGATTAAATGTAAAATTCATATCTTAATAGAAAAATAATACTCGTAATAAGAAAAACAAATTATTCTTATTTTGATCTCGTAATAATAAGGAAAAACAAATTCTTATTTTGAACTCTATTACTCTTGTAAAATTATCTCGGTCCCAAAAAAGCCCAGCAAAGGAATAATAATAACCAACTAGAGACAAACACAATAACACATGCAATTATAAGGTATAAGCTCTTTCTTGTGACCGGAATGTGATAATTTTTTCCTTATTGTGCAGTATATATAACCACATAAAGGAGCTCATCCAGAAACTATCCGGCGAACCTTGCCGATCAGAGCATATAGATACTCCCCATAGAAAAAGGAACGTGGGGTCACATCATCAGACCCCGATATATAAAACCCCAAAGTTGGTGAGTTGTCCAAGTTGTTGATGTTTGCAAGTCGTTAAGTAATACACACTTGAATTTGCACCTCTGACTGTGGCCCAACAACCGTCATATCTGAGCTTATCAGTCTGACTCTAAAGTCTAGAAGGGTTCTATTAAAGAGGATCATAATTACTATAGGCACATAGTTTGGACGGGGAGTGAGTGGGTGAGCTGGGACTGGAGAAAAGAAGGCGGGGGGAACGGCTAAATCTCGTATTATGCATCAGTGTTTTGGCTTCATGTTGTGCTTGTACATTTACCCAACGATTTTGATATGTTTTATTGCAGGTAAAGTCAGTCGGTAAACAAATGTAACATGTAGAGAGATAGGAGTTGATTCGGGATATATTCATTCTTCTACTGATCGAGTCTTGACCATTACATCAACATCAGGCAAATACAATTTCACCGTTTTCCCTTGTATTTGTTAATTCTTTCGCAGTTACCATGTCAATAGCGACTTGTATTGTATAGAATTATAGATACAAGATGAGATGTAAATAGCATACGTAAATGTAAAATTTTCCTGCAATCAATTAGTCTTGATTTGCAGATATCAGCAAATTTGAAAGTAGTGTATAGATGTCAATCTACTTCATCAATCAATCAATGTCTTATATCTATAGAATCAGTCAAGTATTAGCTTCATTGATCATCATTTCTGTTGCATATATGATTGGTTTTACTGATGTTTTTCAAGGATCAGAGCCGTCTAATAGGGCACGGGAGTGCGGGTAGTGTTTGCATTAACTCAAGGGTGACTATAATGCCATTGTGTCTTTGTATGTTGCCACGGCCACGTTGTTGAACACTTTGAGCTCAATTTTTGGTCAATTCAAGAAGTCAGCAAAGGAGTACAGTATAAAGAAAGGATAGTCGACCATGTAGAAATCAACTCGTGTCAATTCGCACGGGAAGAAAAACTCGAGTCCTGTTCTTTTGGATTAAAATTGTCTAAACTGAACTGAACCAAACTGAAATAATAACAGTAATAATGTTGGACAAAACTAAATTGAATAGCATTTAATGGAATTAAGTCTAGAAGAACATGACCTCAATCCCCCAATTTTATCAATTAATACATTATAACACCAGTTGTATTATGTTGTAAGATGTAAAACCCAAACTCTGTACTAAAGTTTTCGAGTTTTGTTTTAAAGAATCTGAGTTATAGTGTAAAGTATCTAAACTTACTCACTTAAACATAAAAAAAATAAACTTTAAACAACTCGGGAAAATTACACATAAGCTCGATTAAATGTATAATGTTGTACAATGCTTATTATACAACTGGTGGTATAGTAGTATTTGTGCAATTTTATGGGCCTTAAAAGAATTCATGCGAAAAAGTTGGGTTGTAATTATTTTTGAAAATTGCTTGTTTTTCAATAAAACGTGGTGAATTACAACTACCGTACCCCATTCTCTCAAATTTCGCATATGGCCCCTAAAATCTACGAGACGACCCTAAAATGCACCGAGGCTCAAAAGAAGTGCGTCCTACCTTCGTGTTGACAGCCCCTCCTTGGGAGGGCATAAAATAAACCATTTGAACACGAAAATAGAAGTCTTGTTCCAAACACTATGAGCTAGTGGTTAACATTAGTCGGCGTCCATTTCTTCCAGAGCAGCAGTACCAGCAGTCTTGGCTTCTTCTAAAAGACCATCCGGAACCTGCTCGAAAATGAAAAGGTGATTGTGGTCAGCGACAACAGTTCTAAAGCACAAGACCTTGAACTGTAAAAATATAGCAATGACCGACAATCAATCTTGTACACAGCCGTCTGATGTGAGACTGTCTCGTACAAGTGTCTGATTGCTTAAATAGAATGATAAACTATTCTCCACTCTAACCAATCAATTGGAATTTCTATAGAAGCCCAAATTTCCCCCCACAAAAGCTTATTTGAACTAGAGGAAGCTTACGGAAAACAAAAGCAGGGTCGCAGGCAAGTACAATATTACAGGTGCAAAAAAAGAGTTTCCGCAAGAAAATCAACCTATCACAATATCTCAACAGCCCTATTGTCGCAATATTACATCAGTGAATAAAAAAAACACAATGACGAATTGACAATGGTATAAGAGACTACCTTTCGATGCTCCCTTTTGGATTCCTCGCAGATCCAGCTCAGCTCCAACTCAAAAGCTTTATCTTTGGCTTCATCGTGAACCTTGTATATGCTGAATATAAAACATGTGGTTCATCATTTAACACTCATGGATACTAGCATACTGCGACTAAGGTGGATTTAAGATGTTCTCCAAGTTTGAAAGGATTGAGAGCCACTGAGGACACAGGACGAGGAGGTGCAAACAGAATCCGCACCCCTCATGCAAATGAGATGGGCAGACGAATTAGACAACATTTATAGCAAAACAAAGTAACAAACACAGCACTGAAAAGGGCCCATTGCCAGCTTGCCGCGCAAGAAGAATAGCTCAGGAATTGGCACTTTCCAGGTATTGGACACATCAAAATAAACTTCCATTGTTTTGGTAACACAGCACTTAAAACACAAAAAATAATTCATCGAGACCAGATTTCAATATGAGAAGAACTCACATCTTCGCAACTTCAATGACCCCTTCTCTTCAAGATATTTCAGATAGGTTCAACTTCTCAATTTCCCTGCCATACAGACAATAGACAAATCTTTAGTAAGTATTCAACAGCAATCGAAATGCTGATCAATTTCTGTGAAAAGTGAAAATCACGAACTAAACAGCGATAAATGAACTAAGCCATGGATCTTTTCTTGAATTGAAAGGAGGTTATTTTCTTTTCAGAACATTGACAGCAGCAAAATATACTTCGTCAATTTTGTTCTGCCTTCCTGAATTTCTCATTATTTGGACATAAGAGGATGTTATACGAATTTCAAACTCCAATTAGAGGGTTGAGATACGGGCAAGAATTTTTCAGTTTGATAAATTCTTTGGCCAATGACTGCAAAGACATAAAAAAAGATAAAGAAGAACCGTAAGATAAGTGTGTGGCTTACGTTTTTGCAGCCTGCTTCCCCTTCCCAACTGCAGCACCAAAATATCTCTGTTTCAGAAAAAAATTTAGATCATCTAGAGAAAACAAATTGGCTGTAAGTACAGAAGCACAGTCGGAAAATCCAATGGAAACTCGTATTTATAAAGGAACGTGAAAGACAGAATCCTTCAAACTTCTAGGGAAATGAAATCTACTTGCACATGAAATACCAGAAGGCTCAACCATATACAATTGAGGTCCATCTCTATCATAACCACCAAGAATAACTCCACAACCGAGAGGTCTGGTCATAATCATCATACAAAGATAAGAACTTCATGCCGCGTGAATTAAGTAATTGACAATATAAAGTATTATGAACAACCTGAGCCACCAATAGAGCGTAGAGAGATGCACATAGCTAGCAACTCGTTCAGCGAGTTCCTTCACAGGAATTGGCTCACCATAAACACTGCAAAAAAGTGATCATTAGATAGAAATTTGAGAAAAACAGCAGTCACATTTTGAAAGTGTATCATAACGACCATGTTATTAAACATCAGCCTTTACAGGATATATCACCCTTATGTAAAAAAAATTCAACCTTCCCACCCAATAATATCCTATATCTAAATGGGTTGTCAAATATCGCCTATATTTGTATAATACAACTGACTTTTAGCTGATACAGAAGGTACAGCCGTATAAGAAAAGGTTGGTGAATATTTTTGATAATATTTACTATTGAATGAGGTACATATTTATAGGATTACAATGCTAAGGATAGCAAGAATAATTGATATAATTACAATGATACACTAATATAAACTTCCTATATTTGTAATATGAACATGATTAATTTCCATTGATTGTAGGAGGTGATTGATGATTTGCTTGGCTGACAATATTGGTGAGAATTTGCTAATTTGTATTGATATGGTTAATACGCCTCCGCAAGATGGACGTCCGATGCGTGAGTCCAATCTTGGTTCGTAACTCATGGTATGAAGTCTTGTGCAACGGTTTGGTGAGAATGTCAGCCAGTTGATCTTTGCTGGCGACATGTTGAATGCGAATTTGTCCGAGTTGAAGTTGTTCTTTGACGAAGTGGAAGGAGAGAGCCATGTGTTTCATTCTGGACTGAAAGACTGGGTTCTTGGCATAAAGCGTGACTGAAATGTTGTCAGAGTAAATGGCTGGTGATTTGGTGACGATGATGTGAAGCTCGGTGAGTAGGTTGCGGAGCCAAAGTGTTTCAGTTGTAACGGAAGCGACAGCCCGGAATTCGGCTTCGGACGTGGAAAGTGTTATACCTCTTTGTTTTTTGGAGGACCAGGAAATAGGATTGCGACCCAGGTAAATGATGTAGCTTGTTGTGGAGATGTAGTTGTCTTTGTCACCTGCGTGATCAGCGTCACAAAATGCATGAAGACAAAGTGGTGAATTGTGATACAATTGGATGCCAAAGGTTTGAGTCCCTTGCAAGTAGCGAAGGAGATGTTTCAAAGTGGTCCAATGAGTAGTTGTGGGGTGATGAAGAAATTGAGTTAGGCGGTTTATAGCAAAGGCAATGTCAAGCCTAGTCAGAGATAGATATTGTAAGCGGAGGAAGATGGAGTAGCCGTGGTAAAGGTGGGGTCTAAAGGGTTCGGATCCAAGGGCGAAGAGGGGTTGGGTGTAGCTTCTTGGCTGGGAGAAGGGTTTCGACGAGAGTAAACAATAGTAATGGGTGGTCTGGTGTGAGGTTTATCAGCGGCGGATGGGGTCGAGGGAGGTGGCGAGGAAGGAGTGGCGGGAGGAAGAATGAGTATGGACATGGTGCACCAATCATTTGGATCAGTGTGAGGAGAAGGGGATGATGATGGTACTATTGGTTTACGAAATGGGTACTCGTCATCGACAAACTTTACATGTCTTGAAGTGTAAATGCGATAAGTTTTTGGGTCAAGACAATGGTATGCGCTTTGAGTGGTGGAATAGCCAACGAAAATGCATGAAATAGAGCGGTCTTCTAATTCATACTTAGTATACGGTTTTAACCAGGGGTAACAAAGACATCCAAAATTATGGAGTTTTGTGTAATCAGGTTGTTTATTATGTAGAGAATATGGTGAGTTATTATTTAAGGTTTTGGTAGGGAGTCGGTTTATAAGGTAAGTTGTTGTACTGAATGCAAATGGCCAATAAGTGGTCGGAAGCCCTGCGTGGTTTAGGAGGGCTAGACCCGTTTCCACAATTTGACGGTGACGCCTTTCGACATATCCATTGTGTTCCGGAGTATGAGGTGGTGATGTAGAGTGGCATTATGAAGAAGTGTTTTATTTAACTTAATATATTTACCTCCATTATCGGAAAAAAAAAATGCCGAATCGGTTTTTGGAAATATTTTCCACTAATGCCTTAAATTGAATAAATATTGTCGTGGTGTCGGATTTGCGTTTTAGCGGATATAACCAAACATATTTACTAAAGTGGTCTACGAATACGATATAGTATTTGTAGTGATCTCGAGATAGGACCGGGCTGGTCCATAAGTCAGAAAACAAAAGATCAAGTGGTGCGTTTGACTTTAGTGAAGAAATAGAAAAAGGGAGTTTTTTGCTCTTAGCAACACAACAAGAATGACAGTGTTCATAGTCCAATATTGGTGAAGAATTTTTTTTATTAATAATCTTAATATAAGATGGGTGGCCTAACTTATGATGCCAAGATATTGGAGCGGTTCCTTTGACAGCGGTTTGAGTAGTTGGTTGTTGAGGACACCACTCGTAAATTCCTTGCTTAACTCGGCCCTAGAGCAGGATTCTCCCCGATGATATTGCCTTTAAACAAAACGAATCAGGTGAGAAAATTATAAATGCATTATTATCTTTACATAATTGTGAAATTGACAGATATTACGAGAGATGGTTGGAACATGCAACACTTTATTGAATTGAAGAGATTGGAGAGTAAAAGAACCTATATTTTCAATCGGGAGAGCGGAACCGTCTCCGATGATGAGATCGTCCAGTCCGGTATAAGGAGAATGAAAAGCTAAGGTGTCCAGATTGTGGGTGATATATTTGGTAGCACCGCTGTCAAGCAGGAAGTTTGGGTTCGGCGGAGGTGCTCCGTGGGTGGCTGAGTGGGCCTGAGGTGGTGGTTGGTTATGGCGATTAGATGGTGGCGCCAGAAAGACAATTGTTGGAAAGAGTTTCCTGAATAAAGGGCAATCGGCGATGACATGGCCGGTTTGACGGCACCACTAACATCGCCCTTTGAAGGGTCGAGGATTAGGGTTATTGGTGGGGTGGTTGTGGGTGGTGGTTTGTGGGTAAGTAGGGTTGGGTTGGTTGCGGGAATAACTACGTTGGTGGTGCTGGTTATTCTGGCGATATGCGGGATTCGCAGATGGGGGTGAAATGATTGGTGGTTTCTTGGTGTTTGACAATCAGGGTGTGTTGAAGCAGTTTTTCTTGTAATGCTTCAAAACTAGTGGGTGTATCACGAGCTCCAATGGTGTTGATGACGGGTTTATAGAGCTCATAGTCAAGGCCCTTTAAGACCTTGGAAATAATATCCTCGGGATCAAGGATTTTGCCCATAAGGGCGAGTTGGTCTACAAACGCTTTAATCGAGTGCATATAGTCCGAGATGGTTAGGTCCGTTGATTTAACAATGCAGTCAAATTTGTCTTTAAGTTGCATATATGCGCGCGTGAGGGGTTTGCGTAAGTATAGGCAAGGATGTCCCAAGCTTCCATAGCGGTTTTGGCCCTTACAATTAAAGATTGAAGGGCGGAAGAGATAGTACCCATTAAGGCATCGAGAATCAGACCGTATTGCTTGAGCCAAGTCAAGTAGGCGGGGTTGGGTTTTTCATTTCTCAGTGTCAATGACGGTGGCGGGTGGTGGAGACTCGGATCCATCCAGGACGATGGCGGGGTTGTGTTTCGTAGTTTACTGTGAACATCGTTGATTGCAAATATAGGAAGTTTATATTAGTGTATCATTATAATTATATCAATTATTCTTGTTGTCCTTAGAATTGTAATCCTATAAATATGTACCTCATTCAACAGTAAATATTGTCAAAAATATTCACCAACCTTGTCTTATATGGTATCCAAGAGCCATCAACGATCCGCAATAAACAACCTCCGACCAAAACGCTTCACCTTCAAGCGCACCAACCCACCCATGCCTCATCCCCATTACACCATTACAAACACTGTGCAAGAGACCCTGATTCCCAAC
>JAOWBH010100490.1:0-14250 GCA_028566215.1 Silene coronaria | reverse complement strand
AAAGTTTTTTCTCCAAAAAAGAGGGGTACAAGTGAGAAAGTGAGAAAGTAGAGGGGTACAAGTGAGAATATCCCTAAATAAATTATATGTTGTATTTTAGTATACAGTAAAATACTTCTCAACCTTTTTTTTTTCATAGAGAAGGGTTCAATTAAACTGAATTTATTAGACTTGAATTGAACTAAAGTAAGAATTAATTTGTATAACTGAATTAAAATTAGTTAAAATTAAGTTTAAAAGAATAGGATATAAGAGTATTATCAAGAGACCATTTCTCTATACCCTAAAATGCCATTCAGCAAAGCACTTTGATATGCAATATGTCTAACATTTGTGTGATTTACTTTATTGGAGTCGTGTTTGTCCTAAAATATACGACAATCTTATAATAGCCTTTATACTTCATTTATTACGTTATTAATAATTACGTAAGACCTGCTTTTTTTAAGTTCGAGTAAAATTTTTTTTTTTTCAATTGGAACTCCTATGCTATAAAATGGTACTATAATAAGTCGCTAATAAAGGTGCATAACTAATTGTAGATCGTTGCTACAGTGAAGGCCATATAATGATCTTACACAAGACCAAAATAGAAAATATTTATACAAGAATTTTAAAAATATAACATTAGAAATTTTTTAAAAAATATGTATAAGAAAAACTAATAAGATTACATTTTTTTAGTAGCATATATTACGAGTATAAATATTTTGATATTCATTACCAAAAACTAATAAGGAAGAAAAGACACGAAAGCTATGGAGGAGTGTTTGGAGGAGAATGGTTGTGAAGAGATTGAATATAAGTGGATGATATTAGTGATGTAATGCTAAGAAGAGCAACACCCCAAATAATCTCCCTTTTTAATTTTCACGTTTTAGTATGTGAATTGAATGATGATAACAAAAAGTTGAATATTTTTGCTATCTTTTGGTGTTGGCTCATTGTGTGTCACATTATGCTTATCACAATTTCCCACCTCATACCATTTCTAATCTAGGAATATCTATTTCTCACTATTTATCCATTTCCTGACTCATGGGAGAATACTACATTAATTGATTCATACATATAAATTATACGGAATAATTAATAGTGTCTATTCGATGCACTAGGTAAAACTAAACTTGTTTTCGTTTAAAAGACTCGAAATCTCAAATAAACAGATAATAAACTCGATTCTTTTAAAATAGACTTAAAATGGGATCATTTAACTCATGTTAAGCGTCTAGGTGAACTAAACTTCATCAATGCTCATTAACATTAACAAATGCATCCGTAAGGGTGATGGAGTCTAGTGGTTAAAATTCACTCTCGGTGTCTCCCAAGAACAATCTTATAGAGTGTTTATGGCGTGAGGTTATGACCTCTATGTCTTGAACTAGTTGATTTGCAAAAAGAAAAAAAAAAAAAAAAAAAAAAAACTGATACAAACCGGAACTTGGAAGTGGTTAATGATAGTTGTTGAATCGTTGCTCAGATCCTCTTTGTGTGGAGGACACAAAATCCTTGCGATAGGGAGGGGAGGGGGGAATAAATAATCCAAGAAAACTGATGTGCTGCTATTTGTGTTGTTTCCAACGTTGAGCCACAAATTAAGGAGCAATGTGTCAAAACGAGACCACCCTTCCCACTTGACTAGGCTTGGCACATTAGGAGAAACGGCCAATAGTCGCAGCACCGTTCAATCTGGATCAAACCCGAACTCAGAAAAATATTACCTAATCATCAGTCCTCATAGGCATATATGATAGATTTGCAATTTTTTTTTTTTTTTTTTTGGCAGCTCTAAAATCCCTCATAGCACTTCTAAGTTCTAGCAAGGCTATGGACAACCTTATTTAATTTACGAGGAACAAAACTAGACGCGATACAATGGAACAAAGGAAGTAAAAGGTGGATATCTTTTAAGATTCCACGAGTCATGTGATGAGTCTTATCGACACCCGCAATTTGAAGTAGAATCTGTAGGCAATCAAACGAGACATCGAAGTGGAGAAAGTTAGAGCGTAAAACCCATGAGAGAAGGTCACGAATACCAATGACCTCAGCCTGCACAACCGTTTCAACAAAGTAACTGCCTACGGGCCTGTTTAGAACATCTCCATGATTATTATAGACCACCCAACCGCATCCCGCATGAAGAGAAGGAGCCAAACCTTGGCCCGGATCATTTGGGCTTCCCATCATGAAGAACGGGATAACCCTTTTTTTAATCATATCCCTTACTCCTTAGTAGCCTAGTATCATCCACCTCCTCTGTCAGGTGATTATTAGATGTGTAATACTTGAATAAATTTTCATCCGTGATCTTTTTAAAGACGACCTCATGCTCGTACTAATTTTGTATGAGATCAAACGATTTAACTTGATTTGAAAAAACGGAAATAAAAATGACAAAACTGAGCTTTTAAACCAGCAAGTCTCATGATAAATTTTGAGCGAAATCCGTTTTGGCGTTATACCAAAGAATGCATGCAATCTGATTTTTGCTTAACCACAGCCCTCAGACCACAGGACATGAGAGTGTTGGCCTATTCCAGACCTCTCAGGGCTCTCACTGAACACAAATGACTTAAATTCAAATTTCACCATGAAACGTATATCCAACCTTTTCCGAATTGCTAATATCGAATCTAGTTATAGATCGAACATGGTCAATTTGATTTTTGATTCATGTTTCGAATTTGGTAAATATCCAAACCTCTTCCTGAACACAACCTGACTAGAATGATCCGCGCTGAATTAACGCGGTTCATACCAGTCCCAAATCAAAAGTAGCTATGAATTAGAATTCACTATAACTATATAAACATACAAAGTACAGACTGAGACTACAGATTAAGCCAATTCTAATTCATAGCTACTTGCTGCCAAAGGACTTCTACAGAATATCAAAAAACAAGGGTAAGTGAAGAAACAAAGCTATTGCAGTCAATGACGATTATAAAGAATCAAGTGGGATTTGTTATAATAAAAGGAATTTCAAGAACATACATGTTTGGTCCTTTATATTTACTATCAACTATAAACACACCAGTACAGACTACAGATACATGATACATTCGTGGTTGTAACTTGTAACAGTTTTTCTACATCCTTTCTAAATAATTCTGAACTTCGGCAATATCGGTGACAAAATAAAAAAATTAATAGCTAGTGTACATCTACCATTCATGAAATCATGAACTGACGCCATAGTTGCTTCCAAAATACTCCAACCATCCAATTTTATCTGTCACTTAACTATCGACGCAAAAGATTTAGTCATGGTCAAAGTCGAGTCATGAACAGCGTAAGCGACATTTATTGTAGACCAAATGGAGTACACAGCTTGCATTGACGAATTAATTGAAGCAGATCACAAGTAATGTGAGGTACCACTTATCTGTCATCATCTTCATCGGGAGGAAGTGTAGGACTCTTTGAACAAAGACTTATTTGGTGAAGCTCCTTCAGTCTTGCTGCTGGATTGCACAGACCTATAATGAATCCCAATATCTCTTCTATTAGAAATTTAGCATCACGTTAATGTTAGGGAATCATAAAATGAGCCGTACAAGCATCATAAAATGAGGCGTACAAGGAACAATCACCAGAAGTCTAGAGCTTTAGTTCTAAAGGTGAATTATGCAACGTAAAAAATGAAATGACAATACACGAAACAGTCATACAATTGGTACTAAATATGAGTATATAACTCAACCACTTTCAAGCTGGAATACGGATTCACTCAACTTCCAAATGAATCGCGAATTGAATAGTATGTATCCGAATGACATAACCACGTCATGGGGTTAGATTTTGATCTATGCATATATGTATCCAGTGAAACTTTGCGACTTTTGAGGTAGCTGCTCAAGCCCCATTAGTGGGCACTTGAGGTACGTCTCCCAGGGATCTGGACTAAACCTGGAAACCTCATCAACCAGGTCGTGTATTGCTCGAGTTCGGGTCCCAAGTCATTTAAAGAATTGTTTGCATTTGGGCGGGAGTTCGTGTATGTTTCGGGTGGGCTAGTATCGAGTTATCGAGGAATATGGGGCTCAAAATTTTGGGTTGGGTCAATTAGCTTTTTAGGTCATATTTGAATCTCTGTCAGATTTAGTTTTGCTAGGTTTAGTCTAGACCGCCACCCCAACTGGCTTGGGTCATAAGCATCTAGTATGGAAACCAACACTGACCAAATTTAAAATAAAGATAACCAACAAGGATCCTACAACATCAACATCAGGTACAAGATTCACCCACTTACAAGTCTAACTGGAAGCTAAACACCAGGGACAAAGATCCTTAATGCATGCTAATCTTCGTTATCACTTATCCTTATACATCTGTATCCTTTAGCACCACAAGAAATTTTTTGACGTGAAACAGTGGTAATTATCGACTTAACGTTAAGGACTTCAGGTTTTGTGTGATGGGCAAGTGGCCAACATAGCATAAGCGCAACCAAGATTCATCTTTCCGTCACAAATGTGCACTTCCCTATTGTACATAGTCTCAAATCTCAACCTAGCTTACAGTCTTTCACTGGTTGCCGAGTAGCAGTTCATTATTTGTTTTAGATTCCAAAAATGTAACAGCATCAAAATGGCCCGATGCATGCTGTCATAGTCTAAGAGACCCAAAGACGATTTCATGCCAAATATTACAAGTTCCTCTAGAATCAAATGGTCAGAAGAGGAAACTACAAATTACTAATCTCTCCATAATCAAACAGAACAGTGAAATCCGTAAAACGTAACTCAAAAAAGAGAATGAGGAACATACACCCACCAGAACATTTTGGAATATCCCACACTGCAATGGATGTGGGTGTACATCGAGGATCACATGTTGCTCGATTATCTTCATGATAGACATTCATTGCAAGCATCCATGAGCCAATAGTGACATCCTCGTTACTGAACATCCTCAAGCTGCATCATTCGAGAAGAATAAATCTTATTAATGAAACAAGCTTAAGAAGGAAAGGAGTCAGCTTTTTTTTATTAGGAAAGCGCTTAACATACAAAGTAGCATATAAGATATCTCAAAGACTCAAAACCCTAAATGTCCATCAAAATCCTGTCCTTTTTGAACAAGTGAGCATTTGTAATCACGTTGTAGAAACGATTAAAGAATGATGCAATATATGAGAGGTCATGGATTCCTGAAACATTGTGGGGAGGGAAAATGTACACCCACTTCCTCGACTTATATGAGATGATGCTTCACAACCTGATACCTCTCAACATCATATAGACAATTCACTTATCAAGTCACGCCTGAAGCTAATTCTTCTTTTACAAAAAAACAGAAAATCTTTGAGAAATTCTAATCCTATAGATTCAAACTATGCAAAACAAGAGCAAGGATCAATTGGTATTCAAAAAATCTGTGGAGCTAACAGGAGAGGAAGGGCCAAACCTGTTATTCCTTGCAGTAGCCAACGATGCTACCACCTCAGCAGACAAAATATACATTGGGCCATAAGCATGCAAGAAATACTCATTTCCAATAAGGTGTCCCTGACTCTCGTACCTGGTGAAAATTTCAACGAAAGATCAACACAAGGCAGTGTGATACTTCCTACATATCACTCAATTAACCCCCATTTTAAAACTTTTTACCAAAATATGCAAAGGGGATCACTGAGTGAGACGGAGGAGGTATTTACTGATATTTAATGATGATCATGGGATGACATAACAAAATCGATATTTACTGACGAATAATAGAATTTATATGGGTTCACCATTTCATTTTCGGGTCTGTAATAACAGGTCCTTTCTTCATACAGCCAATATAAGTCATTGAACTGGTCCGCTCTTTAGCAAGAAGTGTTGCTAATCTGTCTGACGATTGAAAAAACAATATTAAGGAATTCCTCTATAAAAAAAATAGGAACATGTGATTCTGAAGTAAATATGTTACCTGGGCGAAGATATATATCATCATCAGCTTTCACATAATAATCTGCATCAAAAAGTTCAAACGCTGCCTTGAAAAATGCAAGCCTGTAGAGAAGGATAAAAGATATATGATATACAGGCCGTGCTATAGTTAATGTATAATGTCAATTATGTCAAACGAACACCAATTGAGTTTTACGTTTTGTATGGAAGTTTAGCATATTCTTCTTCGACGTCAATAAGCATAAAATCCTTGTACTGATCCACCTCTTGGGAAAGCTCAGACATCTTTTTGGCATCTTTTGATCTCCCTATCACAAACCTAAATGCTAAACCAGTAGCTTGCTCCAACCTACAGAAGGTGATATCAGGTAAATAAAATTACATGTATAAATTACATGAATGAGAAACTGAACGTGATCTATATATACTACATGACTGAGAAACTGCACATGATCTGAAACAATTTCAGCGTCTACAACATATTGAGTTCTACCTTTCGTTACGAGTTATGAAAAGTTACACTCAAATAAAACTTGATGCAATCCAGAAGAATATCTTTATTGTCCTTTATGGACAGACGGTAAGTGATTATCATCTTGACAAACTGAGATTCTTGTTGAGATCGACGTTTTTATCCTTACTTGCACAAACACATGACATACTCAAAAGAACTTTTACAAACAATAAACATGCTCAGCAAAAGATCAGCCGGTCCAACATGAACGGTATGGAATCCATGCCTGAACTTATTTACCTTCACCATCGACAAAAACATCCCAAACCATCCACCAACCTTTACCGTTTTACATATTAACAAGAGTCCACTTTTATGATTCAACCCTCATAGGGGTCGTTTGGTTCACGAAGTTGGAATGGAATGGAATACGATGCCATGGAGGTATGGGGTTCTAAATCCATACTTTCTTAAAATTGTTTGGTTGGACATAAGTTTGAAGCATGGGGAATGGAGTTTGATTCCTAGGTAGGAGGGTGGGTATGGGGTTGACGTGGAGTAGGAATCCATTAGGTATCTAACTCTATTCCAAAACACCCCAACCAAACAAACAATGGAATGGATCAAATCCATTCCCTTCCATTCTAATGAAGCTAAGCAAACACCCTCTTAGTTTTATCAACAAGAACCCAAAATTTGAAGTAAACCAATAAACCTTTCGTAAAGCATGGCATACGTGTACCTTTATAAATCACTACTCTAGTGGGTGTTAATCTGTCATGTCACTTTCACACTCAAAGTATCCGAGGTCTATAAATTATTACGACCAGTAGCACCATCCTTATGATTTCATACATATGTCCATGCTTAACAATTAAAATCACCTTAGCTCAAAAATTATGTCCTACGTATAAACGACGCAACCGCTGCCTTACACCCGATAATCCCATATACATGATAATAACATCCACATGAACACAAGTACACAACCATAGCAACCACTAAACAAAGCAACATATATTCCAGATTTTCTATAAGGGCATATATATGGTTAGGCATCAGAATAAAAGCTGTCACAATCACTCAATCATAGCGCTTGGTTGCATAATTTGACAATAAGATATTCATTTGGACTGCCACACTCCTAAATTGTTTAAGTCTCGATGTGCACCATCCGACATAATGAAGAAATTCCAGAACAAGGAACATCATGCAATTTGCACCACCTTATCATAAATAACCGATGTATTGAGTTCAAAATGATGATATTCACACCCTCATCAGCATAACTACAAATTGACAAATATAGAAAGGAAAATAATGAGCACAAGCTGAGTAGTCAACATATGAGACGCAAATTTGAGCACATCATGCTCATCATTATTTCCTTGTAAAGTAAATTCCATATCTATATCATACGTGCATCTTGTAAACAATGGATATAAAATCCTAAAATGAGCATACAAATCTCATGATTTCCATTTCAACAATTACCAGGAAATGTAGTCTTATTATCTAACCAATAACAATCCTTGAGATGATGATGGTAATGATAAGGATCTGACATTAGAAGAATAGAATAAGAATGAAGAGGATACCTAAGAAGAGAATCGGGAGAAGAAGCAAACCAAGTACTCCGCAACGCAAGTCTACGATCAAGATTCTGAAAAGAGGTCTGAATTCCGACAAAGCCTAGAAACTTAGGGCGATCAATGGCGGTGGTAACCTTATGATTGAGGTACTGAGCACGGAAGGAATCATGGACGCGACCGCATCGGATTACCGGTGTAGTTTGTCGGGAGAGGGATATGAGGGAGAAGATTGTGCCGGAGATGCCGATAATGAGGCAGAAGATTGAGAAAGCGATGAGAGGTCGAGGGGTAGTGGTCAGGAGTGGTGGCAAGGGCTTTTTCGTCTTTTCTGATTTCGAGTAGATGTGGTGGTGGTGGCTGTCACTTGGGAGCAGTTGTGAGCTTCGCGGCATTGCGGCGCCCAGATTAATGATCTCAATTCTCAAGTAAGATGAGATGCAGTGGACTAGTGTCGACTACTGGTCTGCTACACTGCTACTCATCACTTTGGTCTATGGAATGCCTACACTTTACTGTTTTATATTCTCCATTTTTTTATTAAAATATTTCTCATAAATATTACAAAGTTGAAGTACTTCTAATAAAATCTCCTTTATAGAAAAGACAATAGATAATAATTGCCTAAATATTACTCCCTCCGTCCCGGTCATTTGTTATACCTTTCCTCTTTTTTAGGTGTGTCATTCATTTGTTGTCCTTTCTATAATAGGCACCTCTAATGATTATTTGATCATCAAATTTCATTGTTGTCCACTTGTCATCTAATAACACTACCCTTAAATGGTCTCATCTCATTTCCTTAATCTTTGTGCCAAAAATAAAGGACAACAAATGACCGGGACGGAAGGAGTACAATCTAATAAAACCCCCTTCATAGAAAAGACAATAGATAATAATTGCCTAAGACAAGAAAAGACAATAGATAATAATGCCTGAGACAGAGAGAGTACGATTGTTATTCAATATCGGACAATAATGGATCTTATCGTGTACTTTTTCACATAGCCGAGCATTTGATTGTTCAATTCTCCGTTGAATCATACAAAAAACAATTTGATTATGATCAGATACTTAGAAAGAGTGCATTGAATTTGACATTTGATTATATATTACATTTTTGATGAGAAAAGTACATAAGCAAACACAGGTCATCAAAATGAACAGATATCAAGATGCATATATATATATACAAATATGATGATCAAGCTCATACTTCCGTATTCGTTTTTGCCTCTTTTTTTTTTTTTTTTTCTCCCGTTCTGTTCTGAGCACAACCAGTAAGCTCCTAGCACCCGAGTCCAGGGCTAAGGACACTGGCATTCATAAACTACACTAATATTCCGAGAGCACTTCCGTCTCAAGACTGCCAGAAAAAATGACGGGATATGCAGATTGTTTTTATTCCCCTCCCAGAGACAAAATATACACCAAATGAAGAACCAGGGTTCTTTCAGTAATTTTACGACCAGACAGCAAGGGACGACATAAGCGCGGCTCCCAAGAATAGTGCAAAGTAAGACACAGCTTGGAGCCTCGTGTTGGACCTCATTCTCTTACTCATAAAATCAGCTGCAATTAAGTCAACCAAGGACATATAAATAAGGATTCCGGCCGACATGGAATCAAGTATTCCCTCGATTACTAGGGCTCTCGGACTAGCGGGATTGTAGAATGAAGTGAGGCCTATGCCTACGGCAATACCCCCAGGGGTTGTTAGAGCAAAGAAGCAAGCCATTATCATACTCTGCAAATTCTTGAATTGGGCCTGAGCTATGCATCCTCCAAGAGCAAACCCCTCGAAGAATTGGTGGAAGGACAAGGCGGCAACCAGCGGTCTTATTGTACAAGGGCTGTGTGACACTCCAAGGGATAACCCAATGAGGATAGAATGTGAAAGGATTCCCAGTTCCAAGACCTGCACAGGCGATTACATGATGAGTAATTATGGGAGAAGTGTCTCTTTACTTGATAAGAGCTAGAACTCATAAAAGTTGCAGCATCAGTGCATCACTATACTTGACATCGACCCTCATTCCCAGGAAAAAAAAACAAGTATTTTGAGAGTGAAAGTTAAGCATTTTTCCTTGCAGGACAAGTTTTCATTTCATATGCAGCCAGGACCTTACTATATTCTTTGATTCAGAATTTTACTGATAAAGCAAAATGGTTCACATAGATGATTGCACTTATTTTTAGTACAGAGCAGCAATCCTCCGATGTAATTTTTCAACACAATTTCCACTAGATCATCTGAAAACAGCATCTACATGTTAACACAAGGGTAAAGTTGCATATACATTGACCCCCTTGTCTAGTCATTGGCAACAGCTACTCTGGCACGGGGGTAAACGTGTCTTTTGGTAGAGGGGCGGTGTCACCCTCTAGGTATCCCTTATTTAATATTGAGTATTAATTCTTACTAATAAAAAAAAATCAAAGGCGATCCAACCACACGGTGTATTATTGAAAAGCTTAACAATCATCACATAAGTAATCTAGTGTTCTTGTTTCTTGAGTTCCTTTCAATTTCTTGTTTCTTGAGTTCCTTTCAATTTCAAACCTTTGGTAAGAAAGCCAGTCAGTGATTCCAAACATGACTTTGTTTCTCTCAAGTTACTTGCTCAAAGAATCATATGCTAGATGGGCAAAACTACATCCACTAATGTAATCTTTAGACTAGAATGCAATTGCAGGAAAAATCCCCCAACTTTAGAATAAGTATCTCTTTATACAAGACGTGGCGAAGGGGCCATGTTTGCGACTTGGTTACTGCATCATTTGCGGAACAAACTTTTCGGAGCAAGAAGTACTTAGACGAATGGACAAGGAAGAAAGTAATGCCCTTTATAGAGAATCAAAAGACCACAGAATCAAGATATTAGTAATGATGTCCCACTACCCTCTATTGTTTTCTAGTGCTTGAATTTTCTTTTTGAAAAGATATTTAAATATGCATTAACTTAGTCAGAAAGAGTTGACAAGTGACAGAGTCACTAAATTATGAAAACTATGCTGTGACTTGGTCGTAAATGTCCAGCTGGCTTTGTACCTACTAGATTTTTTTGTACAGGTAACATTCTATTGGCTTTGGAAAAAGAATATGAACAGATCAGGGAGAGGTAAATAAATTTTAATGGTACAAATTTACCAAATCAAACAAAGATCAAGCCTTTCAATGTCAGAGAATTCAATAGAAGAACGCAAGAAACTTAGTTTCCATGATGCATAGAGCAGAAAAAAAATAATTAACAACACCATCTGAGCCTTAATCCCAAAATGATTTGGGGTCGGCTGAAATGAATCATCCTTTAGAAGGGTGCTAGCACACCTCAAAATGCGAAAAAAATAGTAAAAAAGTGAAAAACAAATGGGGAGTGAAACATAATACAAAAA
The DNA here is from genome assembly GCA_028566215.1 of Silene coronaria. Classification (NCBI taxonomy): domain Eukaryota; kingdom Viridiplantae; phylum Streptophyta; class Magnoliopsida; order Caryophyllales; family Caryophyllaceae; genus Silene; species Silene coronaria. The sequence goes on along the minus strand of JAOWBH010100490.1, from coordinate 2,911 downwards.
CAAGGTAAACTTATGGGTTTTAAAATCAAAGCCCAGATTTCTTTTATAAAAATTTAGAATTTAAATCGGGAATAGATTAAAACGACGAGGATCGAAGTGAAACTTAATGGTCCAGAATACCTTAAAAGTAAACCAAGTATTATTATAGAGAAATTTTTGGTAAAAACGAGTAATAAATCCGAAAAGAACAAATTAATTTTGGAAAATTAAATATAAACACTAAATATTTCAAATAAAAGCAAATACTAAAAATCCACATGTATCATTTCCCTCCATTGTGCCCTCTCCATCACCACTCCCTCTTCAAGCCTGAGAAATCTCATATCGTGCTCTATCACTCTCAGCCATGCCTGATTTGGTCTCCCCCTACTCCTAGCAACCTTTTCTATTCCGAGGTCTCGAGCCTCCTAACTGGTACGTCTATAGGTCTCCTTCTCACATGTCCAAACCATCTTAGTCGGATTCCATCATAATTAAAAGAGGCAAAAATAATATCATAATCTAGGATTCTAAATTTCTAACGCAATAGACTCTTGCTATCTTGTACCAATCAAGAAATTCCAAAGTTGCATAAAGTCACTCACACAAGGGAACTTCATATTCGAAAAGATTTTAATCTTGAATCATAACATTACCTGGGAGATGACAACATGTCGTGCACTACTATCTCCACCAAAGCTATGACCATGAGAGTGCCCGTGCCCGTGCCCGTGACCGTGACCATCATCATAGACATCAACCACATGCCCATGACCATCATCATTACCATGGCCATGAGCATGCATACCTACAATACTCTCCTCCCCACCACCACTACATACAACCCCATTACCACCATTGACCACCGTGCGGTCTGCAGGCAAAACCCCGGCTGCTGATATAGAATCAAGTGACCCATCAAGCCCAAGCTCATCACTTAGCTCACCTCCTTTCCTCTTTGCTTTCTCAGACTTCCTCTCGTACCATTGTGTGCCCACAAAATCCAACATCAAAGTCAATAATGCAGCTAACATTGCGAAAAACCCTGAGAATGGGAACTTAGACCAGGGGATTTTTGGCAAGCATAAGTTGCTTAGATTCTTTGAACCATCTGGTAGCATATGAACAAAAGCAGTGGCTAGTATGACACCAGCCGCAAACGCTTTGGTGGCTATGAACAAATTCCCATCGGTTGCAAGAAAGCTTTTCCTGCGGCCTAGCAATGGGATTGCAATTCCTATTGCACCGGCAACTAAAATTGAGCCAATTGCAACGAGTTTCAGAACCAATGCGGCCGAGTCATCTCGACATAACTCCGACTCTGCTAACTTACATGTTGAATTAGACATTGATTCTTGAAAGTGGACCAGCAGGACACCTAGATTTACAAAGATTGAAAGATATAAAAATGAAAAACAGTACAAATAGACTTACTTGCCCCTGACTTACTACAGCATTCATTCATGTGTTTATATAGGGAAAGAACTGAATTATTATGAGGCAGTTCCACTTGTCTGTCGCTAAATACGACTTTTGGAATTTATTGGCTAAGAAATGGGACCAAATAACTCAGATAATACAACAGAAAAAAACAATAAAAGGAAAACTTGCTGATAAAATCCAAATTTGAGCATGGGCAAAAATTAAGCAAATTCTCATTAACAAGAGTACTGCAACTTTCAATTTGCGTATAGAAGATAAAAATCAACCCATAAAAGGAATCCATTGAACACATAAACAAAACACGCAATTCAACATAATAAATTCTCAAAGTTATAAACTTTAATCAAATAATCTCATGATTGCCTGAGCATTTCTTCTATAAATCACATAAATGTAGCACAAATCATTGCATATTCGTCTCGAACTTAAAATGGGTCAAGCATGATAGATGAGAGACGTAAACATAAAAAGCTTGTCTCATCATGAGAGACCGACTGTAAATGTAATAAATCAAACTACCTGATACCATGTTAAACTTCTCTCTGAAGGGTCCAAGGCTGAGTAAAGGGTACAAAAACTCCTGTACAAACAAACTCATTTTAGTTAACCAACCAACTAACAAAACCCAGAAAAAATAATCACATAATATTACCAAAGACACAAACTTTATGCCAATTCCTAATTTATACGGTTTACACCAGTGGAGAACCTTAATTATGTCACAAGGGGGCCCTGCCCTACCCTGCCGAAGAAATTAACAGTCGCGGCCCGTTAATATTTATTTCAAGATTCGCCACCGTTTTATAAAAAAAAAAAAAAAAAAAAAAAAATTGGGTACGGGTCAAAAACAAAAAAAAAGGTGGACACAAACCTGAAAAAATGATGACATGAGGAGGAAATGAAGAAAAGTGAAGTGGGTAATATATATAATACACAGTATAAGGTATATTAGAATTAGAATAAAAAAAGAAAGGTTGGTTTGTACACGAATCAGGAATTATGCAATTGAGTTAAGCAGTTAAAAGCGGTGGTAATTAATGAGATTATTGAGATGATTAAGGGATGTGTCTGTGTGTGATGATGATAGAGAAAGATGGAGAGGGAGAGTCTTATCAAAGAGAACCAACTCTAAGAAACAAGTGGAAACAATTTGGGGTTTTTTAACTATGTTGAAGAAGAATGTCGACATAGTTGATCAAGCTTATAATTAGTATGGATTTCTTGATAGAGAAACTCTTGCTTCAATGCCTCTCCAATGTCGACATTTTTACATCATTTTTTTCTATCAATTTATACTTTATCCGTCCCCAATAATAATTAGAGTAAATTAACAATTACACCCTTTTATATACCACTTTTTTTTAAAAACACCCTTTTGTAAAAATTTTATAATTTACCCTCTTAAAATGTTCCCAGATCAAAAATTGCACCCATTTGCACTTTCCGACGACATATTCCGTCAAAATTCAAAAGTTCTGTTTTCAAGCAT
>JAOWBH010100379.1:0-14251 GCA_028566215.1 Silene coronaria | reverse complement strand
AGATCGTTTTATCTAGCCTTCCTAGGCTCTTAACCTACCCTATTCGACCAATCGTCCCGTCTCGATGGTACAAATTCCTATTTGTTCCTAGTGATGGATAACGATTGACGTCAATCACACCGTGATACTTACTCTTGTTCATATCAAGAGAATTTACTACTCGCGAGAATGGAACTAGGAGTTGACCCTACTCATGTTTGGTTCGAACCACTCCACAGATCGGAGTTTAATTGCTTGGTGTGACAACCACCCTTATAAGCCGAAACCCGTGTACATCATTTTGCATACTATTATAATACTTGTTCATATGTATACATGCTATATGATTTCCGAGTCAAATTTTATCACCTTTTGTAAACAAAATAATGTCAAAATTTCTGTAAAAACAAATCCATTTCAAATTTTCAAAAAATCAATGTTTCAGGTTTCAAAAATAATTAAAAAAAAAAGTTTTCTTCACTTTAAATGTACAAATTCCTTTTTTTTTAAAAAAAAAAGAAAAAGAAAAAAAAAACCTTTTTTCCATTTTTTTTTAAAAATCTAAATCAAATAAAACCAAGTCAAGTTTCTGTCGGATTTCATAAATCCATGTCCTTACAAACTAAGGGTCCTTTGTTCGAATTCTTAGGCGTTACGCCGCCATTTCGAATTCTCGAGTCACACCCTGAAAACCCGCACACACTGGCCAATTAGGCGACACACTTTCAAACATTAAAAGTCCTAAGATTTCTCGTCGCTCTGTCAAGCATCACGCACGTCACCCGAGTGCCATCTACACGCGCACCTCGTGGCATACACTGAGTCAGTCTTGCGTCTTTTGTGCGTTATCTTTTGGATAAGTGTGAATCGTGTTCGAATGGATTTTGATACGCCGTCAGTTCTTTCTCAGTGCAAGATGTCTGGAGTAGGAAGCAACACGAGTATTCATGGTCCGAATAGTCTTGATGAAGTCTTGGCCGCGATCCTTCGCCTTCAAACTAGTCAAGATGTTGCTTACACCCGACTACAAACAATTGAGAATCGCATTGTTGCTGCGTAATCCCGATTGCCACCAACTGAAACACCCATGGGGGATCCACAACCACATCCCGGTGGAAATGGCGAAATTTCTGGAAATGACACTCATGCCCACTGAAGTTGAAAAGCGCTTAAGCTATCTGGAAGAACAACTCATATACCTCAAAGGTGACAACATCTACAGGGAGAAAAGTCGTAAATATGAATCTGTCAATGCTCAACTGCCCACTAATTTCACCATGACAGACATTCCGAAGTTCAAAGGGCATGAAAATCCTTTTAATCATATCCGTGCTTTCAAAGACTACATGTTCATCAAAGGCATTCAACCCGAGATGTTTTTAAGGATCTTTCCTTCATCCCTTGATACCATTCCTAGGCAGTGGTTCTACTCTCTAAATCTTAAAAAACTGACAACTTGGGATGATGCTGCAATCGAGTTCACTAAGCAATATGCAGATAACACAGAATCCAGGTGAATATGCATACTCTTGAGATCCTAGCTCAGAATGATAAGGAAGATTTTACAGACTTTCTAACCAGGTGGCGGAAAACTTGCCCTCGGTTGGTTGAACGTCCTGAAGAATCTGTTCTGGTCGAAAAATTTGTGGACAATCTTAAACCAATCTATGCGAGCCATTTGAGATATCAAAACATCAAGTCCTTCAAGGATTTGACCGTACTAGGCACCAGAATCGAAGATGATATCCGTAAGGGTGTCTTATCCAAGACTGTAGGCCGCGGATATCAAGGCTCAACCTCTACTGGAACCCGTTCTTACGGGTCTACTAGCAAAGCAGATGAAGTTAACCTCCTGGAAACTTCTAAGAAGAATACAACACAGAAAGTTCACTGACATCGGTGATACTTATACCAATGCTTTGACAAGACTGATAAAGTTAGGCAAGATAGAACCTATTGGGCCTACACCTGATCCAACACCTAAAAAAAAGAGCAAATTCTGGGATAGCAATGCCTATTGTCAGTTTCATAGAGGAAAAGGACATGATACTGAGAAATGTTTTAAGCTGAAAAACCTCCTCCAAGATATGATTGAAGACGGGAGACTACCCATTCCTCCCCAGATAAGTCTAGTGGAATTCTAGTGATAAATACGAAAGAGGAACCTATATTAGACTATTCACAGCTCATTTCCCCAAGTAAAGATGAAATCAACGTTGTATGGAGGGAAGATGCCGAAGATGTCTATCTGACCACACATCCATTAATTGAAGCTAGCATCGATGATATTGACATTGATCATTTGACCAGATCGGGTCGTCCATACCAGAATCCGACGGTGGGACAAACTAGCAATCCTACCAGTGGTGGCATGAATGATGCGAACGAAGAACACACAACTGATTTGTTGATGAAACAAATGCAAAAGACAAAAGTTGATCTTTTAGTTTGGCAATTGATTGCCAGCTCTTTCCCGCATCGTCAAGCTTTACTGCAAGCTTTGGCTAAGCTAAGTGTCACGCCTGATTCCACACCTGACGACATGGTCAACTTGGTAATCCAAGAAACCCGTAATCTAAGCAATTCGATTATATTCTCAGATGAAGATTTACCACCGTTTGGGGTCACCCAAAATCTGGCTCTCTACATCACTGTTCTTTGCTTAAAAAAGAATGTACCAATGGCTCTTGTCAATGATGGCTCAGCGGTAAATGTCATACCTTTAAAGACTGTATACAAACTGGGAATGAGAGAAACAGACTGGACTCCAACTAATCAAGGAGTACGAGCCTACGATGGGACCCGCCGCAAGTGGTAGGGCTTGCCAATCTCACGGTAGCCACTGGACCAGTTGAAAGGAAAGTTGATTTCCAGATAGTAGATATTGAGGCATCATTTAATATACTCTTGGGAAGGCTATGGATTTACGCTTCTAAAGCTGTAACATCGACGCTACATCAGAAGATCAAAATACCACTCAACGGGCAAGTGGTCACGATTACTTCATCACCAATCAAAGCTGTGATCGAAAACATGTCAAGCAATAAATTTGTGATCGATCCTATACATGAGCTAGGAGGATACAAAGTAGTCAACGTGATCGAAAGTGAACTCGCACCCTTATACTTCAATCCTTATTCTAATCTGGTGGTCAACCAAATCCTTAAAAGCAGGGTTACTTCTCGGGTATGCCTCTATATTCCGTCAAGAAAAATACATTTGCACCTTTCAAAGAAAGTAATTCTCAAAAGGTACCTTTAGGGTTAGGTTACAGACCTATCAAGAAAGAAGCGTACGAGATGCTCATGCAATCCAACAATTGCAAAGATAAAGGTATCCAAATGCGTCCATATAACCATACTCTAAATGGATACTTTATCAGAGAAGGAGAAGGTGAACTCTTTCACAGTTTCCCAGAACCTTAGATCTACTAGGGCAAGAAGCGAATTGGGATAGAAATATTCAATGATTGTTACTTCATACCATCAGAAGCGACTCCTGTCGATAAAATTCCTCAAGCACCTTGCTATGATGGACAAGCGGTTAGCCTCCTATTTGGAGAAGACCGATTCATAAGAGAAAGTCAAGACGAAATCATTACCATGATACTCCGGGATGACCATTTCAATTCTACAGCACTCATCACTGACGCAAATCCGAGCAAAGTACAAACCGGGTGGAGAAGGTCTATCAAGTGGATCGACGGCCAAGGTCGACTCTTCAAAGTCACCAGCTCACCACAGGCGAGGGTGAAATGTTCAAAGGAGAGCCCGGAGACGACGAATATGAGTACGAGTCAGAGTCTGAGTTAGGGTCCGTGTCTAAGTCTAAGAAAGTTGCCCAAGAGTCTCTTTCTTTTGTCTTTCCTTCTAATTTATCTTCTAGCTTAGCGTCTTATAGCGACAGTAATCTGAGGCTTGTCCCAGCGACTTTCCCTTTACCGCCACTGACTAATGATCAGATGACATCTTTGTATTAGATTTTCGCAAATTTTAATATGAATAAATCAGATTCTGCTTACTCCTCAAGCTTTTATACTTGCAATTCTATTTATGACGATACAGAGGATGATCCTGACCCCGACACAATTTAATTACCTTCCTACATAATAATAGAATTACTAGAAGAGTGACAAAGGGCACCGGTTATAGAAAATACCGAACTAATAAATGTGGGCACAGACCTAGATCCTAAAGAACTTAGGGTAAGGACAACCTTGAACCCAGCGGAAAAGAAAGAGTTCGTCGAACTTCTCAACGAATTCAAAGACGTTTTTGCCTGGTCTTAAAAAGACATGCCAGGGATAGACATGGACATAGCTGAGCACCGAATCACCATAAAGCCTGGATATAAACCGGTAAAATAGAAGCTTCGACGGATGAGAACGGAATGGGCTTTAAAGATCAAAGAGGAAATAGACAATCAATTCAAAGTCGGGTTCATCAAAGTTTCGAGTATAATGACTGGGTGGCTAACGTAGTCCCCGTACCCAAAAAGAATGGGCGAATCCGGGTTTGTGTTGATTTCAGAGACCTAAATAGAGCAAGTCCAAAAGATGATTTCCCACTGCCTCACATTGACATCTTGGTAAATAATACAGCTGATCACGCACAACAATCATTCATGGATGGGTATGCCGGGTATAATCAGATCAAAATGGCTGAAGAAGACATGCACAAGACTGCGTTCATCATTGCATGGGGTACATACTGCTACACGGTTATGCCATTTGAGTTAATAAATGCTGGAACTACTTACCAACGGACCGCTACGACTTTCTTACATGACATGATGCATAAAGAGGTAGAAGTGTATGTAGATGATATGATTGTTAAGTCCAAGGATCGAGAAGAGCATATTACCAATCTGCGGCGATTCTTCCCCAGACTCTGCAAGTACAACATTAGACTTAATCCTACTAAGTGCGCATTCGGAGTCACGTCGGGCAAATTATTAGGCTATGTATTCAGCCAGCGAGGGATAGAAATTGATCTATCCAAGATCAAGGCTTTAATCGAGATGTCTCAACCTCAGACAGAAAAGGACGTAAGGGGATTCCTAGGTAAAGTGCAATACATTAGTCGATTTATCTCAAAGCTTATCATGATTTGCGAGTCTATATTCAAGAAATAGAAGAAAGCAACTAGTACGATATGGGATAAAGATAGCTAGGGAGCATTTGACAAAATAAAAGAAATTATGGCCAAACCACCAGCCCTTATGCCACCTCTGAAAGACCAACCTCTATCTTTATATTTTACGGTCACAGACACAGCAATGGGAGGCATGCTTGCCCAAACGGTTGAGAAAAAAGAAAGAGCAATCTACTACCTTAGTAAGAATTTCTTAGAATACGAGGTTAAATATACACCTCTCGAGAAAACTTGCCTCGCTCTTGTGTGGGCAACAAAGAAACTGCGCCATTATATGCTCAGTTATTCGGTTAACATATATTCGAAAATGGATTTGATCAAGTACATATTCGAGAAACCAATGCTTAATGGCTGCCTATCACGATGGACGCTGATGCTATCAGAGTTCGATCTCAAGTTCGTCCTTTTAAAAGCCATCAAAAGATGGGCAGTAGCTAAATTCTTCGCTGAAAATCCGATTCAAGATACCCAAGTCATAGACACATGATCATTCCCAGACGTTGACATTTTATATACCGACGCTGAATCTTGGGACTTCTACTTTGATGTGTCTTCTAACTTAAGAGGATATGGCATAGGAGTGTTACTCAGTTCTCCTGAAGGTGAGCATACACCAATATTGCTCAAACTCGACTTCGAGGTGACCAATAACGATGCATAATATTAAGCTTATCTAATCGGGTTACAGATAGCAGTAATTTTGGTTATAAAGAGACTACGAGTGCAAGGGGATTTATCCCTGATAATCAATCAAATAATCGGTTCATGGAAAATTCGAAGTGAAAGACTAACACCTTACCAAGCAAGGATAGACCAAGTAGCTCAATTCTTCGATCAGGTTACCTACTTGCATTTGCCTAGAGAAGAGAATCAGTTCACAGACGCTCTTGCGAAACTCGCGTCACTGATCAACATGCCTGACAATATGATCGAAATGCCACTTTGCATCGAGAGGCATTCAGAACTAGCTTATGTTCACTTTTTAAACCGGAATGATGAAAATCAAGAGGAACCTTGGTTCCAATCCATACTAAACTACAAACTCACAGGTGAATACCCACCGGACATGGATAATAGAGGACAAAGGGCTATACGGCATCTTGATGCACAATATATCCTAAATCAAGGAGAGTTATACAAGAGAACACCTCAAGGTGTCATTCTACTTTGCCTCGATCATTCAAAAGCAAAGAAGGTCATGAAGAAGGTTCATGACAGGGAATGCGGTCTCCACATGAGTGGTTCCATGATGGCTAAGAAAATAATGTGTCTAGGGTATTACTGGACAATTATGGAAGCAAATTGTGCTAAGTATGTACATCGTTGCCATAATTGTCAGATATTCGGGAATGTACAACACATCCCACCATCTCTGCTCTATACGATGACATCTCCTTGGCCATTCTCTATATGGGCAGTAACCATTACAGGAAAGATCACGCCGCCGGGAACGGGAGGCCATTTCTACATTCTGGTTGCGATTGATTATTTTACTAAATGGGTTGAGGAGGCTTCATACAATACGTTGACATCTAAACAAGTCGTCAAGTTCATACAAGTCAACCTCATATGCCGTTACGGATACCCACATGAGATCATCAACGACAATGGGTCACACTTCCAGGCAGAAACAGAACAATTATTGGCCAAGTATAAAATCAAACATCAGCATTCTTCTTTATACAGACCATAAACCAATAGAGCTGTAGAGGCGGCGAATAAGAATGTTGTGACAATCCATAAGAAAATGATAGATAATTACCGAGATTGGCCGAATAATATACCATTTGCATTATGGGCGTATCGAACTTCAGTTAGGACGCCCACTGTGGCTACTCATTTCTATCTGACTTATGGAATAGAAGCAGTACAACCGGTAGAGCTAGAGATCCTATCTCTATGTATTCTACTCGAAAGTCAGATACCAGAGGCAGAATGGAATAGGCGCAGATATGAAGAACTCATCCTCCTATATGAACGACGATTACGAGCTTTGCATAATATTTAGATATATCAGGCAAGGATTATAAGGGTTTTCAATAAAAAGGTCAAGCCAAGGAACATAAAGGAAGGGGATTTAGTGCTCAAATCAGTCATTGCTCTCCTATCAATCGATTCCAGAGGAAAATTTAAACCTAATTGAACGGGACCATATCTTGTTAAGACCATCCTATCAAGAGGAAGGGTTAGAATCACAGACTTAGATGGGAACGAATTCTCGAACCCGACTAATCTAGACCAATTAAAGAAATACTACCCCTGACTACACCGTGCTCAATGGACCTGCGCGTGACGCTCTTGTGTCACGTCCCATACGGTCCTCGGCTAATTTTGTGGTGTCATCTTCGCTCATGCATCTTGGCATCCTTTTTATCATCCTCTAAATCGTCAAAATAATTAATTGCATTTTTATCGGAGTAAGTAAAGCACCTTACTTACCGTTCCTTAGTTCATTATAAAGCTCTTGCTTTGAACATTTATTCCTTTGCGCATGTTGAACTACGTTGTTGGTTTGATTTCATCTTAAGGATAGATACGTTGGCAACCCTTTTTAAAGGGTACAACTACATATTTAATGCGTAAATAGAAAGACGATTTTGATTAACTGAGATTCAAAAGAATAAAAGGGACAATCACAAGTTTCTAAACTACATAACTATTTATTCATTTAATAGTAATATGACATAATAAGAAAAATACTGAAAATAAAGCCTAGGCTAGGATACTAAAAATTCCGTTATTTATTACAACAAATAATAAATAATAACACATTATAATAAAGACAAAGGCCTATTCTAAATCTTCCATCTTCCCTTTGCTTTAATCATCTTCTCATCTCGGCCTCGATGTGGCCGCTCTTGCACTATCTCTGACCTAATCACCAAAGGTCTTTCTCGTGGCCTCGATCTCCCATCTTTCATCTTCACCATCTTCTCAATAGAAGGATTCTTCTTTGACTTCTTCTTTTGACGGACGATTTGAGATCCTTCTCCTACTCCAAGCTCGGTAGAATAGTCTTCTTTGTCCCGGGCACCATCGCGTCTCTTGTAATCAGTTGGCTCAGTCTTCCTTAGCTTCTCACACTCCTCATAAGTGGCATCTTTGGTCCATTGCATGTATGAATCCGATACCCATAAGGAGCCATAAGGGATAGGTATATAACAAATGTTTCTCTACATCCAACGGATAACCCATTCATGGCATAATTCAGAGGTATGAGCAAGAGCAGTTTGGGTTACAGTGTCAAGTTTTGATATCTTCTGCTTCAGACCCACCTGTCTAAGTAGCCTTTCGGGAAAGACACCAATCAATGCCTGCAGACACCACCATGGCATAATCCATCTGGCTAAGGGTCCTCCCTCAGTCTTCAGTTTATTCTCCTAATAGTTGCAGATCCGGGTGAATTCAAGGTTAAAAAGTCGGGTTCTCATTGCGATGAAACGAGGATGATAGAACAAAGGTTTAACTGGGGGCTCGATTAGTCTCAACCTCTCCATAAGCCATACCTGTCAAAAGCAACCAATTACCGATGCAAAAGGAGAAAAATATTACAGTCGAGAGAAGAGATAAAATGGGATAGTTCAATTTACCTGTTAAATAAGAGGGCTCCCACGATATGGCGAATCACAATCGGCCTTCCGGTCGTCTAATCCAAGAATGGTCTCTCCTAGAATCAAGCATGCTGGACTCCTGCGCTGCTCCATTTGCTCCACAACAGAGAGAAGCCTCGGGTCACCTCTCATATCCTTATCGACACACCCACGGAAAATGTAGCAGTGTAGGAGGCAAAATACGAAGGCTCTTCGTCTCCCGACATACAATGCGGTAGGATCATTCCAATCCATGAATCGGTTTAAGAGGTCGAACATTCTAACTCCTTTCGAGGTCAATAGGCGGTCTACTTCAGCTCGAGTAAGGCCTAAGAAATCCCTAAACTTGTTCTTATAGCCTTGGGAACTAGGTGGTATTACTAGAGCATTTTCCACATCCCACCCACCTATCGCAGCTATCTCCTCGAGAAATGGACAAATTTCACTGCCCGGAAATGCAAAAACATGAAAAGAAGGGTTCCAATAATCAAGACAAGCATCTAGAAAAGGTTTCAATACCTTAACTTGCTTCAAGCTAATGATGATTCCTATCCCATATGCTTCAATGTCATGCTTCTCTATATTTGTGAACCCATTGACCCATGCTTTGACTCGGTTTTCGAAAATATCCATCTTAATTTTTTTGAGAATTATTTCTTAAAGATTTTATAAGAAGAGAATAATTGATGATGAGAATTGTGAGCTTAGAGGTCAGAATCACCCTTTATATATAGGTTTTTGACTTTCCAAATCTCGCCCCGGAAGAAATCAGCTGGAGAAAAGACGCAGCTCATGCTGCGCCTTCAAGAAGGAACGCAGCTATGGTTGCGCCCTTTCCTGGGCTCTTTTCACTAGAAGCCGCCATCAATTGTTTTCCATATTTGGTTTTTGGCAAGTTTTTCCTATTCCTATAGGATCAACATATAATATTCTGGAATTTTATTAAATTCCGAATCCCAAATAAATGAGACCCGCACTTCGAGATAATTTTTCGCGACATTTCGACTTTCGTTACAAACCGTGATCCCCACTTACCCAGTTCTATCATTTTTTTAATTTTGGGGGTACCACTCCCCAGTCCGGATCGTATTTATGCATTTTTTTATTTTGTGTCGCCTCATTTAGTAAGCACGAGCATTTTTTTCGATATTTTCGGCATTTGCGTTTCGTTGTTCAAAACCAAAACTTGTAATTCTCATTTATTTCAATTATTAATTCAATTAATTCTTTTTATTTCAATTATTCTCATTTTTTTATTCATTTCAATTCATTTAGTTCATTCTAACTCATTTTGATTCATTTCGTTGATTCATTTTGTGAATATACTTGCTAAGTGATAATTATGCTTTTTGTATTTTTCGGCTGCATAAAGGTTGAAATATTGTCTAGCCAAACCTGTATGTTATCTAACTTGCAGGTAAATGACTCCCAACAAAACTCCAATGGCACGCAGGCCAGACATATATACATCAAAATCGAGGATAATGTACAAAATGGGTCCATACAAGTATCCGGACTCATGTCCATGTCCTCGCGGACCACTGCCAACTCGGCCTCCAGCTCACGCTCGCGCTACATAGAATAAAAACAAAATCATTACCATCTGATGCAAATGATATCATTATCAAATGAAATAAGAGAGGAAGAGGTTCATACCTGTGTCCTCGGGCCACCAGCTAGAGCCTCTACAGCTGTCGCCCTCAAGGGGTTGCCCATCCGCCATAACTCGACATGGCTCGACGGCCGTACCTGCATTTCAAAATTCCAAACCATTAAGCTATGTTCATACATATAAAGAAAAGAAGGAAATAAAGCTATAAACTGGGGGCTTACCCTCCTAACAACGTGCTGCCACTTGTCTAGCCCAGCGCCAATCACCTACTCAGGGAAGGCGTTCACTGTCGTGTGCACCACCGTGCCACCAAATGATCCAGGGTACTCTAGTGTGTTCGGGTAAGCTGGGGGCTCGGCACCTGCCTCGTCAATCTCTTATATACGGAAGCATTAATCGTTTGTTGAAATGAAAGGAAAATAAGCAGCAGTTGTTTAAAAGACAAGTGAAATCAATACGTACCACTATCTGCCAGTGGGCCAACCGTCTCTGTACAAACTCAGAGTTGTCTAAGTCTGGTAGGAAAAAAGGCATCGTTACCAAACTCAGCTAATTTTGTCGCCCTCTCCTTGACATAAGGCTATATAAACATCGTCCCAGGTGGGTCGATGGGGACAACAAAGCGGTTGCTAGAGCACTGGCGAGACAGACGCTCAACTAAGTACCAAATAGGTCCCATAGGCGTCGTTAGAAGGAGCCTACGTGAACTCACGGGCCTAAGTCGGTCGGCCGCGAAAGCCGGAACTTTTGAGTAAGCCTCCCAAGGTCTCGGGGTCCACTGACCAATACAAACCGATATAAGGCGAACTAAATGATAAGCCGAATAAAATCAAGAAGATAAGAAAAGGAGTTATACTTACGTTCTCCAATCTCAAGGCATTCACTTGCCTCCTACAAGTGTCGTACGAAGACCGCTGGCTCTTCTTCCGATAAACGATCCAATCCCTCACCACGGGATACTGTCGAGCCACGTCCGCATCTCGGGCCGGGGCAAAGTCAGCAAAAAGAGTATATCCAAGCCTGTAAAAAATATATAAAAGTCTTTTCATTACAGAGCAATTATTTGCTATATCTCAATTAAATTCAAGTTCAAACTTGATGTTTACGAGCAATCATTTGCTATTTCTCAATCAAATTCAAGTTCAAACTTGATATTTACGAGCAATTATTTGCTATTTCTCACAATTCAAGTTTAGACTTGACATTTACGAGCAATTGTTTGCTATTCTCAAGATATCAAATTCGAGTTCAAAATCGACATTAATAGGCAATCATTTGCTTAAATTCGATTCAAAAATTATCATTGGGGTTAATTCAAAAAAATCAAACCGAGCACATCTATATGCAATCATTTGCTATCTAAAGAATAATTTCAAGTACAAGCACTTTTATGACATGAACCATTCCATTCGATCATTCGTAATGAAGTACGAGAATAAGCGACATACCTCCAAAACTAGCCCATGCCCAACGGTAGCATGAGAAGTCCCTCGCTCAATCAACTCGATACGAACCATGGCCCTTATGTATCAAGTTAAGACCGCGAAACTCGGAGTAACCCAGTCTAAATAACTATGCCGTCTAGGTCTGACAAGTACAGGAGCAACTTCTTCGACAGTCGCTCCCCCTTGTCACCGAAGTAAATCGATGACAAGAACCACCACAACTAGAGCCGAGCCCTCTGCTCTGGAGTACAAGCTGGAGGGGTCACCTGCGCCCCACCAGTAGTCATCTGAATAGATGATGACCTCTTGTTATCAAAGTAATCTCGAACGTAGGAACTGGGAACCAACCCAGGCACTCGGACCGTGGCCTTAGGCAGGTTCCAGCCTATCAGCCTCCTGGCTTCTGTTGAATCGGCCCTCATAGTCGTCTGAAGCCTTGTCATGTCCTCCTCTCCGCACGGAAGGCCGGAGATCATCGCAAAATCCTCTACGGTAACCCCGATCTCACCAAACGACATGTGAAAGGTCGAGGTGGTATCCCAAAACCGATCCAAGAAATCTCGAATCAAGCTCATGTTGGCTCGAATCTGCTTTACTCGGATCTCTAGCCAAGCTCTCACCAAAGGACCGAAAGCACTCCGGTCAATCATCGACCTCTCCTCCTCGGTAAGCTTACCACGAGCCTCCATCATCGTGGTATTTTCGAAAAAAGACCGCATGTTGCCGGCATCCTGCACATTTTAAATGGCATGAGCATCAGAAAAGGAAAGAAAAAAAAAGAAAATAAAAGAGATCGTGAGAAGGGAAGCATACCATGCGGTGCACACGAAGCCGGAGCTAACAACCGACCTCTACTCCGAGTCCAAACCCTCCTCGAACCCTCCTCTTCCTTCTGAGTCTCCGGAACTCCCGTGTGAACCACGAGAGCATGCTCGATCTCGTACTTGTAATCCATGGGATCCTCCTCCCAGCCAGAAGTAGAAGCAACGTCACCTACAAGTCAAAACAAAGCAAAAATCATGGTTTCGGCCACTTTTCCAAGTCAAGTGAAATGAAAGTCATCTTTCATATTTATATCACGTTCCTACGTGTTTATTACATATCTCATATTCAAAAGAAATCGAAAATTCGGCAGCATTCCGGCTACAATTCGAATAATTAGCCAAAAGAAGTGTCCCGGAGGCTCGACATAAGACTGAAAATTTGATCATACACAAAGTTTACCCATAATCTCAGGGTCTCAAAACTACAAGTTTCTTCAAATTACAACAAGTTTCGGGCCATTGTCGAGCTATATAAGCTACTCTATACAATACCGTCTCAAGCTAGCCTAAATTCGTCTATGATAGATGAAAATTCGAAACAAGTACATGGTTATGCTCCTAATATGATCAATTACACAATTCCAATGTCAAATTCATGAGACAAATTCATTTGAGGCAAAAGCCTCAATTTTTTCGGAATTTTAGGGTAGATGAACCCTAATTTCTACCTCAAGTTCAAGCAAAATCAGCAACAATCAAGCTAAGACGAGACGGATACCTGGATTAGTCATGATCAATGACAAGAATGAGTGTGATTTTTGATGTTTTCTTCGAGTTTTTGCAAGGGAATGTCGAAAGTTTATGTTTTTGGTAAAATGACTATCGCGCCAGATAAATTTCTGTTTTACTGAGAAAAGACGAACTCAAGAAAGGTCACAGCAGGGGCGGGCTGCGCCCGTTCATGAAGTCGCAGCCCTAGTTGCGCCTACTCCCCAAGGTATTTTCAGTAACACGAGTTCGTTAAGAATTCGTTAGACGTGGGCCATTCCCCAAATAGTTTTTTTTTTCTCAAATATTTATATATAAATATATTCATACATATTATTCCTCAAGGATCATTCCTTCCTCGGTACCGGTTTTTCGATCGGATCTCCCCGGCGGATATTTTCCGAGCATCATGCTTTCTCCCCAGCGAGAGTCCACAACTTTTTTCTAGCTGTTTACACATCAGCAAAGACAAAGATAAAAAAGCATATTTATCAGAATTTTAAAGCCAGCACAACACAAGTCGTTACAGGCGCCATCCTTTAGCACAGACAAATTAACGCCAAACGAAATCCTTTTATCAGAGGTCACGGGAGAAATCCTTTTTAGCAGAAATCTCAGGTATGGTTTCTTCTTATGGCTAGCAAGCCTCATTACGTAGTCTAATGGAGATTAAATGAGCCTCCCCGATAGTCGACAGACTCTAAACTGTTCCCGACGATAGGTCATTGGCCCAATCCCCTTGAGTCGCCTCACGTCGCGATATTCTTTAGGTTGTAATCTTCGATTGACCCGAGGGATATACTTTGACCTTCGCGTTCTCCAAGCCTCAGTCAAAGTGGGGGCTCTGTAGACACCTTGTTCTGCACCTCCCGCAAACCACCCAATGATGATTGGGCCACATATTTAATATCTGGCATGATTTTATGACATTTAATAAAAC
>JAOWBH010100268.1:3045-14254 GCA_028566215.1 Silene coronaria | reverse complement strand
CGTGCGGAGTAGCCTGGTCGGCCTGACACGGGGTTGTGTCGGGTGCGGAGTAGCGCCAAGTGAGGGGGAGTTTCAGCACACACATGTGAAAGAGGGAGATTGTTGAGGTCTCTTCCCATATGTGTGTGAAGGGAATTGTCCCACATTGGTAGAATAATAGTGAGTGGACTAGCTTATAAGTAGGTGGGCTACTCCTCCTATCACCAATTGGTTTTAGGATGGAACCTCACTTGCTTGTGGGCCGGTTTCATGCACCTAATTCTATAAGCCCGCTGCGGAGGACTCAACATAGTTTAAGGTAATAAACTCAGAAAAAAATACACATATGCCCATAAACAAATAAAGTATGAGGTAATACATCTGTTGTATACTTGTATGTTCTTATTTCTCGATTTTTTTGACTGGAAGTCTAATCTTAAGATAGGTATTTTTTTCATATAATGTAAACATTTTTAGCGGTAACATTTTGTTGTTAAATGGTCACTTTTTATTACATAATGAAGACATTTTCTCCGTATTTTAATTTCAGAAGGAAAAAGCCCGTTTGAAATAAAAATTTATTTTTGAGGTAGGTGTGTCATATAATCTATTGATTAAGAAATTATGCCGTGCAAAATTGGAATAATAATTAATGGGATTATTGACTTATTGTGGATTATACTTCACCTATAAAAATAAGAAGATAAAATGATGAGTGTGAAGATTTGACATTTTCATTTTGGTGCTAAATTTCAGGTTATTTAGAATTCATATAAGTGAAACTTGAGATTATAATTTTCTTAATTTCCGATAACAATTTATTTGGCTAGGAATAAATTAGTAAATCTCATGTAAAACGGCTTTATGTTAAATTGAATTGTTATGTAAACATTGACAAATACGGAGTATTATATATACTACAGCTAGCTTTCACAAATTATTATAGTTAGTGCAACTGATTGTGTAGTCTAGTTACTGTAATTTTACATCGAAAGCATTACAGTAAAATGTGACGATTATCCAAAAGTATGTGTGACGGAGTATAATACTATACGTTTTACGTACGCAAATTAAAAGAATTTGTGAAAGGAGTTTACTTATGACGTATGGAAGTAATTTAGTGACTCCGTTTGTGGAAAGTAAGCAAAAACGCAAATTTTTATTTAAGACAGTCTATTTTCAATCTGAAATAAGACGTGCTAAATGTATAGTCATTTTACGATAAAATGTTTATATTTTCGGTTGAAATGTTACTATAATTTTCAGTGTAAAAAGTGACCGTTAGTTATAAATTTTGTCATTAAAATATTACATTCTATTAAAAAATTGGGACTATTTGATCCGTCTTATTTCAGACCGTTGTAAAAAAATAGGGAGTAAAAAAGTTCTACGAAGTTGTATATCAAAGCACACTCGTTTTGCCGACCATATTATATTCTTTTATCTTAATCATGCTCATCTTTTGTAAGGCAGTTTTATCAAAAGAGCTAATGTATCATAAAATATTTACATTTTACGGTAAAATATTTGTCCGTCTTATTTCAAATAAAAATGGTCTATCAAAATTAAAGATGATAAGTGATGCTCCGGCTACCCAAGCAAAAAAAAAAAAGTCATCTGGATTATAATTTATACTCTCATTCAATTAGATGTTTACGTTTTTATCTAGTTGTAATTGAGAGATATTTTAATAAAATGTAAACAACTACGAGTTGATAAATAGGAGCGAGTATTAGTTACAACAATAAGGCATGGCTGCATTGGAAAAATATGAAAATTATGACAAAAATTACAAAACAACAATTTTTTATTTTATTTTATCAAATTTAGTAACGTCGATTTGTTATAAACAACACAAAAATTGTGTAATTTCAACAATGAAATTCCCAATAAAAAGAATTACAAATTTTTTTCATATTAATTTAATAAACAACATCCGAAAATTATTCAAAATTTGAGCTAAGCATATGTAATAATAATCATGTTGTTGAACCAAGGATGCGCACGTGCGGTGCTATGCGCACCCCTCGGTCCGTCTTGATGTTATTATATACATTCCTAAAAATAAAAGTAAATATCCCCGGTTTCGACTCCGAATCATCCCCTTCTCGTAGATTTACTAGATACGCAACATGGTCTTTCGCCATTGATGATTGAAGTAGAATGAAACCGAGGTTGAATTTCGAGGAATTATAACAGGAAGCTTGTAAATCAGACCTAAAGAAGGACTCTTGGAAATAGAATATCCACAGTTCTGAACATCCTCTTCCCTGTAACATCCAAGAAACAATCGGATTACAGATTAAACACAAAAATTTTGGAGAGACGGTTTTAAGAAATTATTATAATTTACATGTGATATATACATAAATAAAAGTGAAAAATACTTGAAAAGTTTTATAAATTTATAATGTTTTGTGATTTTACGTAATAGTAGTATTTTGTAGACGACCTGGCAAAACCGACTTCCTAGATTAAGGAGGAATTGGAATTCATAAATAAATATCGATACATGTGATTTATCGCGACTAGACAAACTATATTTTTGCGTGTCACGTGATTTTACATGAATAATTTACATGATTTAATGGGAAACCAAACAAAACGAAGATAATAATAAAGCTTGAAATAGACAAATATAATAAGAAAAAAATGCATAAAATGATAAAAGAAAAATAGTCGTTAGAAAAGTATACCGTTATTCACTCGAACAGAATTTTGGTCGATTACTATATCAATTAGATATTTGAATGTAGAGAGTAATTCTCTTCTTTTTCTTCTTTGGACTTTTCATTGTGATGGCTCCGGAAAAAAAAAAAGATTTTTTGATACGAATTTAAAAAAAAATATATATAATTAGGGTATTTGAAGATATAAGATGAAAGAAAGTTTTGTGAGTAAATAGATTAGTGAAAACATGTTTAAATAGGTCAAAGAAATGAACAACTTTGGGTAAACATCTCATCCGATTGTAATCTTTGAATTGGTTTATTTATTTCCAAGTAAATCAAAAACATACAAGGAAAACAATATTACGGTGAATACTACTTCCTCCGATTCATTTAATTAATCGCGCTTGATAAAATAAATTAAGAACGTAAAGAATCGGATAAATCGAATATATATAGTTGAATCGAGGTTTTGTCCGGTGTCATCCATTGTCATGTAATCGACACACTGGAAGCGGAAAAGTATTGAGAAAACGCGCAAAATTAAAATTAGATTAATTGAAATTTTACGCAAAATTAAATGTTTGATTCTATCTTTAAACTCCCTTCGTCTAGTTTTAATTAAAGGTAAACAAATGACTGAGATGGGAAGACTACTTTTTTAGGTTTGATTGTTTGGTGGAAACATAGAAGGTAGGTAATAACAAAGATTTTCATTTTTGCATCTAAAATTATCAAGATGTAGATCATCCATATCATACAAAATATTCCGTCCGTCTAAGTCAATAGTTTACACTTGTTCTAGACATTGTCCGAGATTGCCTTCTGAATACTTGCATTCTGGCCTAAGCATACCGGACCCAAGCACAAGAGCAATACAGACAAATCCATATATTGGACTCGCCATGATTCGTTTTATGATACAACACTTATGATCACGAGTGCCTAAAGTAGTACACCTCCGGCTCAATCATTTGTTCGTCTGGATGAAAAGTATTATAATCAAGGTACACAAATGATGTGGACGGAGGGAGTAATATCTTAAAGACATTCAATTGAGAAATAAACGGAAATGTTTGAGGTAACGGAGTAACAAACAAGTAAAATCCAACGATCATACGTCTGCTTAATTCAACACACACAGGAAAGACGGTGAAAACATTCAGAATCTTAAAACAAGAGTTTGAAGGGAGATTCATCAGGGATCAGTTGATAGTATGATTGACGTCGAAGACAGACATAAATACTGATGGATATGCTGCAATCAACTGCCTCAGCTCATCAGCAGTCTCTGGCTTGAGGTCGTCATCATGGAAGCGGTCATCACCATAACTGTTAATGATCATTCCGGGTGTTTTCAAAATCACTCTAGTTAATGACTTGGCATTTCGGAGAAAGAACTTTAGAAACCCCATTTCCAATTCAAAGCCTCCAAAGTAGTCGATTTGCAAGCGTTCAAGATGCGTGAGGACCCCCTCAAGACGGTACCTCTCCGGATGCATTTCCATGCGTAAGACATGGCCGAAGCCTATAGGTCGCTACAGATTGGAAGAAATGGTGTAAGCCAAGACCAATGCAATATACAAAATTACCACAAATTCTCAAATAAGACGATCTCTCACACATTTTTTGAGTGTTCCATGTATGACGCGTTTGTTAGTTGAACTGAACATGACCTCAACCTAGTAAATTAACAGGCATGACTCAACCAAGTAAATTAACAGGCATGTATCCGAATCCGACTATCAATGTGTAATGTGAGAACACTTTTTTCAGAGATTAGTTGTATTATTAGGGTAAACTATGATAAAGCCTCACGTTGTTTCATGATATCAATATATTTTAGTCGTAACCGCTTTAAAAAGGTTCTAAAGATTATCTGACCTCAGATTGAGGCATATAAAAACCAACAACGCTAGTGTACTATACCAAAGCCACGCGTTAATGCATGGTACTCCGTATCATTATAACTTTATTCTTGATCATGGCCGCTTTATAGAGGTTTTAAAGATTGCTTGACCTCATTTCGAGGCCGAATCAGCCACAATTAGGGCGTAACAACCTAAATGAGCTCATGATGATCATTTTCACGTCGAGGTGAAACAAATTTTCAAAATGGCGTTATTAAATCTAAACTGCAACAACTTTGTTAAGGTTATGAAGGTTACCCAACCTTATTTCAGGAAGTATCGGGCGCCTTTATGAGACGACATCATGACAAATTGACAACCATATTCATGTAAAGACTGAAACAGATATTTAATAACACGCGTTAATGGGATATTAAATTGTTAAAGTTCGGATACTCACATGGATAATCACGTTCAACTTTTGAACATGACAGAATTTGCTGAGCAACGACATTACTATCTCCTCGTTCTCCACAGAAGGCCACAGACATAGACACACATTTGTCAGATTCCTGAAGCAACGGAGCTGCCACAACTCGCCACGAACCTCCCATAAAACCTAAGACATTAGAAGAACAGCGTAATTGAGCAGAAGCACAAAAGGAAACAAACAGGAAGTTATCAATAAATCATCTTTCTGGAAATGTAGTAGCTAAAGTTTATAACATGCCTTAATAAATAATACACTTATTGTCAACTCCCTAGCATGAACCACTTCTCTAAGAAGATTCCAAGCTACTTGAGCAAGGTCCGTATCATTCCTCCAGTCATTAGGATCTCTTGTGATATTAAATGCCACACACAATAGACGATCCATGGTTCCAAATTCAAAGTTTCGGGCCAAGGGCCCGTCATAACAAATATGCTCTAGGCATGTGCCCTGGAGATTGATAATACAGGTATCCATCCCGCTGCAATTAGAAATCCATAGTATTTTCAGTTTAGGGCAGGAAATTGTTAGTCTTGACAACCGCTCCATCCCACATTTTCCAATGTATAAGAGCAAAAGCAGGGGGCACCCTGCAAATAGCATCTCCATCAAGGTGTCATTGGGAAAACTAACATTTGCTAAAGACATTTCTTTCAGGTTTGGGAGATATATGGCTGAAGGCAACTTGAAAATCTGAGCGCGTGCCATAAACTTAAACACAATCAGGGTTTTACATGTAAATAAGGAACTTGGGAGTCCCTTCTCATCAATTTTCGCTATTATATGGAGATACTGGACGTTATGCTCCACCGCAAAATTGATCCAAGTATTTTTTAGGGTCAAACATGGCCTTTCAAAAATCTTGAAATTGATAGCCAGTGTACTGAGTTCCGAATCATAACGATTGGCCAGAGTCCAATCAATTAATTCTACAAGCCGACGGGAGCTGTTTGGTACATTGAGAAATTGGTACTCAAAAAATGTCAAGCTTGGAAGAGAGGAAAATGTGTGTTTCCAACCCCTGGACAATACGCAAGTTTTCAGAGCTTGTCGAATTGAGAGGCGGGAAATGATGTCGGTTTTGAGCTCATTAGGTAAACTGCTTATTCTATCTTCAATTTCTTCACATGGTCTCTTTGAATTAGGTTCATTGGCCTGGGCTCGCTTCATGGATCCAGAGACGGACATCGTGAAACTGCTTCAAACCTACAAACCTAAAAGGAAAAAATAATATATAATTAAAAACAAAAGACTCAGATAATTATCAAATAGAGCTATACTGAAACATGTCAATCAAACATACATGCTACATATACGCCTTCCCATTTAGAGTATTTACTGATTTTCATGAGTAGTTAATTTTCTTTGCTAAGTACGATATATATTAGTATATATCTTAGCTGCCTAAGAATGCATCACTCGCTCGCAAATATCCATGGTAGAGGAATCAAGAATCTCATGGAAAACCCGAGATTAAGCCATGAACAAACAAAGAGCACTAGAAAACGTAGTTGTGAACAGTAGGGCCAAAACACCTTGATTTTAATAAAAAGATCCCGAAAAGAGAGAAGAAAATAGAAGACAATATATCTTCAGACAACACATAAATGGCTGATAGAAAGATCATACTGAGGTTAGCCAGTAGAAGCACGTGTATGGAGAAGAGCTGAAACCTCAAATAGTTTTATGGCAAGAGGAAAGCCTAAGATGTCTTTATAAAGCATATTCATTTTTAACACAAAAACTAAAGATTTCACGTAAAAAATGGAGATATGGATCAACATATTATCGACTTAACTAGCCAAAGCACTTATGCAATTTGTTAAGTTAACAAGAATGAAAGTGTAATCAATTTTAGTGATAAGGTTTCGGTATTCAACTTTGATATGTCACCAACTATGCTACTCATAGGGTGAGCTTGTTTTCAAGTGTCTGACCCATGTCGGAGAGTCAGGAGTTATATGAAGACAGAGTGATATAGGTCAGCACAGGCATGGTAGCAATGTTCATATGCAACAGGTAAACGGATAAACATAGAAGACGACAATCCAGCATTTTCACCTTGTGTAACACAAATAAAATCACAATAGGGAGCATATGACATACTACCGAAGGTGCTCAAGGGATTGCAAAAAAGAAAGATGGATTCTTTAAAAGCTGACAGATGCAAGATAGGTGACGTTTTAACTTT
The DNA here is from genome assembly GCA_028566215.1 of Silene coronaria. Classification (NCBI taxonomy): domain Eukaryota; kingdom Viridiplantae; phylum Streptophyta; class Magnoliopsida; order Caryophyllales; family Caryophyllaceae; genus Silene; species Silene coronaria. The sequence continues at coordinate 7,075 of JAOWBH010100268.1, read as the reverse complement.
AAAAGCTGACAGATGCAGGATTAGTGACTTAAATGCCTTCCATCGGTCCATCTAGAATTTGAATTCAATGAAATTATTATGTCACTTACTATGTAGAGAAGATTATGTGCCAACCAACCGGAAAACAAACAATGCAAACTACAAAATTAAGGTCAGGCCATCAGGGTGAAAATAGAAATACCTAAAAAGAAGAAAGCAAAGGAGAGGGTAGAAAATGTGGCAACGACAATAAGAAAGACAACCATTGACAGCATCTGATCTAACTAAGAAGCTATAGACTACGCAAAGCTTTTTTTTTCCATTGGGTTACACATTTTTTACAAAATAAGTGAGAAGAGACAAGTATTCGATGCAAAAGCTTCAACGAAGTACCAAAGAAAATGCAATGACTTCGACCTTCATTAGCATTACAAAAAAGAGGGTAACATGTTAAGACACTCGAGTTACTAAGTAACGGACGTTTTCCAGGAGAAATAGCAAAAAAATTGAAGCTTTTCCCACAGCAATGACATCCGGAATTAACCAAACAATGAAAATAAAACAAACTTTTGAGAAAATGAAGACAAACTGACAAGAAACTAGCAAAATGATTAATAACCAAAAAAGTGAATCCGTAACGAACTTAACGACTGTGTAATGATGATGAGACACCAAAATTGGGATGTATTATATCAATCTATAAATAGGAACCCTACTACAACGTTAAAGTTTTTCCACCCTTGGTGTAAACTGTGAACTGGCATCAAACTAAAAGGAGCCTTTTAATTAGGGTTATGGTAGCAAAGACAAACTTCGATTTTTCAAGTAACCAACAAAATTTTAAGAAAAAAATCAAAAAAATAAGTAAAGCACTAATCATTTCAAACTAAAAAGTTTAAAAGATTAAAAAAAAAAAAAAAAAAAAAAATCAGCCAAGGTCATCATTTCTAACCCGGCTGTCTAAGAAGTTCAAGAGCTCTGATTCGTATGTCCATAAACTAAACCCCCCTTTCCTCTAGAGGCATGCTGGCATGAGCAAAACTAAACAGCCATTCCTTTTACGAAATCAAAAGAGAACTAATATGTTACACTACCCTTCACAAGCAGTGTTAACAAATAATCTATTGCATACAACTCTCCTCAAACCATAGACAGGTTTAAAATCGTGGTACGGATCATGATAACGGTGTCACGGAATCATCATCGACTCGGCCATCAAGGTCAGAGTTGCCATCGCGGTGATATTTTTTTAAAAGCTTTTGTCGATATTTTTATCATCTATTGTCTATTTCATATAAAGTTATGATTAAATCTATTTAATATAATTAATATGACCAATATTACACAAACTTTTAGGGCTTTTCGATATAAAGTTTGGCGGGTACAAGTTATAACTCGGTCATCTCAATCGGACTGAGTTGGTAACGTTATAAATCGGTCGTCTCGGCCGTTTTTTTCCTATTTTTAGTTTACCCAATACATCACATGATTCGCATTGGCGGCCCCCGATACCGAAACATTTCGGACAATGTGAGACATATGGGTCGAGTTTTTAAACCATGAACCTTAGGGCCATAGCACTTTTCTTTTAGCTGAAGTAACAATTGGAATAAACACCGAAGTTGACACAAATATAATAAAATTGTAGTTTGACTTCGCCAAACGAACAATGACCTAACTAGAGTCGGCACTACATTGTACTATTTGATGATAAAGAAAAACAGGATTTCCTACTTTTCTATAAAACAAACAAAAAACTGCTTAATATAGTAACATTGTTAGCAAGGAAGGCGTGCGTGGAACGTCATGCAGAGAAACTCCTGAATCCAAGCACCGGCAAGGCGTCAAGGTAAAAATGAGTATCTAAAAGAGTAAAAAGAAAAGAATCTGGAATTATCTGTTACACTCTGTCAAAAAGTCTTATGCATTCTCCATCTTCCTATCATTTTGGACAAGCTTGAAACAAAATAAGTGTTGTCCTTGGCTTCTCACGAACTACTTCAAGCATTTAGTTAGGTTACAAAAATGAAGACAATTCGCCAAAGCACCAAGCCACCATGAAAATACACAGGTAAGCATCCATATTTACCGCTGAACAATTTAGCAGAAGGCACACGAGAAGAGAGGTGAGTTATGCTAGGTATATTAGGAAAGAGGGGTGTATGTGTCTCTCTAAATTACCATCTAAGTTGGTTACAATTAGTACACCATTTAAGTGGAATGGTAATGAAATTGGTGGTTTCTTACTTTAAATTGAGACCCATGATATTGAAGCACTGAAGCTCCAATATGTTTCTGTTCAATGTATGTCAATCTAGTCCGCAAGCTGTTCAATCTCACACCTAAAGGCTAAAGGTGAAAACCGGTAACACAATAAAGAAAGTTACTTGAACATTAGTGTTGATGAATTAATACTGATTAACGGAGTCATCCCTAAGGTGAGTAATACACAACCTCATTGTCAATATAATTTACCAACAAGCAGCAGCAGAAGCAACAACAGGAACAACACCAACAAAGTCTTTAATCCTAACTAGATTTGGAGTCAGCAAAGATGAACCAACATTTGAAACAGTCAATGACGAGTAAAACAGCGAGATGAAAACAGAAATAATTTTTTAAATAAAAAATATAAAGAGAGGGGGGAAGGAAAGATCAAATTAGGGTTTCTTATGTTGAGTATGAATATCGAATGGTGATTATTAATCGTTTTTTTCCCATGGACCAGTAGAGAAATATGTCTTTTAGATTTCAAAATGAAACAACTAATAAAGTGGTCTCGTTGGTGATCAGTATCCTCCTTTGGATTTGCATCTGGTAATTAGTTATAATCCATTCTTACACGTTTGACTCCCCTGAACCACTCCCAAAGACCCAAAGCTATTAAAGATGGTGATCTTGGGTAACGGTATGAGAAGAAACCACAAGACAAGAAACGATATTAGTTAGGATTAGGTCTATTAAATTCGAGATTACTTTATAGTTTACGCTGACTTACTAATTTTGCGCAATCCTCCTGCTTTGGGAACAACTTACTGCACTCACTGATTTCTGTTTTCACCAAGAATTTCAGTTGGTTAAGATCAATTCCGTCAATTGATTTACGTCTCTTTCACGAAAACAAAATCCCCACCAACAATCCCCCTTGTGTAACTATCAAATTTTTGCTTCACCAACCTAAATCAAATTAGAATTCACTTCTAATTCTCTTGTGATTTCTGATTCTCTACTGACCTCCTAAACACCATGGAAGGTATTTGTGGGAATTTTTTGAAATTTTTGTGTTTACCTATAGTTGATCTAACCTATATTATATCATTTATTGAAATACAGACATGTCTTAATTAATACTGGGAGCAATCCTACTAATTCATCTTTTAATAACAATATATAATGAGGAGTTACATTTTTGGTGTTAAGGGAAACAAGATTCATGTTCACACTAACCCCATCTTACCCACTAGACTAAGACATAGGAGTTACACTTCTGGGAGAACTTTAATGGGAACAAAAAATCCACAATTTTAGAAATAGTCAGGCTTTCATCCTATCAGCCTCACGACTTCCGTTTTAGCTACTAGGCTAAGACCTCACCAGGGAGCGTCACACTTTCTAAATGGGACAAAAATCCTTTTCTGAAATTGTAAGGCTAACGTCGTATAATCCTGACGTCATCCATTTTAACCGGTAGGCTAAGCCGCTAAGACCTAATCAGTTATCACCACACTCTTTAGAGAGCTTAAATGGAAAAAGATCCACAATTTCTGAAATAGTTACTGTTAGGCTATCGTCCTATCATCCTCAATACCTCCGTCTTAACCACTAGACTACTAGACTGAGACCTTCAACGAGGCATTACACTTTTGGGGGACTAAGGGAAAAAAATCCACAATTTCTGCAATTGTTAAACTGAATTGGAAGGAAATCAGCCTCACACCAAAATCACATTATAAGACCCAAACCAACCAATAAATGGAAAACAACCAATATCTGCGATTAACACGTTTCTGAAACAACTTTCAATGAACAAACAAAACCCATAAATTAAAAC
>JAOWBH010100157.1:0-14254 GCA_028566215.1 Silene coronaria | reverse complement strand
TTTTGGCACGTTTTTCAATCGATTACTCCAAAAAATGTCAACTACGGTCATCATAGATTTCATTGCCATAAATCTTTAAAAATTGGGTTCAGTAATTAACAAAGAAATCCACTATTAAGCCTTATGTTTACAAATGAGTCTCCACTCCTCAATTGTACACACTTTATGGTGTCAATTTGTCAAATAATTGAAGTGAGTGATTGTTTAGTTGTTTATAACATTTTCGGTTTTTGGGTATTTAATGGAGTTTTGAAAATAAATGTTTTTTAATTGGATGCAATCTATGAATTAAATTTGGGATTGATTATTCCAATGCTTGGTATGGAGTACTTCTACTTTGATATTTAGATAATTTTATCGAGAATTTTTAAAAGTGTACAAAGTTGACATTTATTTTGAGTAGTCAATTGAAAACCACTTGTCTAACCTTAAGAAAGTTTTGAATTATTAATGGGATGAAAACCGAAATAAGCTAAAAGTTGTCAAACATGTCAATAATCAAAATAAGCTGAAATTGGATTTTTTTGTTAATTATTGAACCCAATTTTGGAAGATTTATTTATCGTAATGAGTAATGATACCTTGAGGAGATGATAATGCTAAGAATGACATTTTTTGGAGTAATTGATTGAAAAACGTGCCGAAAATGACAAATTGAGGAACTAAGTAAGTTTCTTTAAGAGTGTTTCTTTTGTAAAAAAAAGAAATAGGGTTACCTTATAAGATTTTAAAAAATAGAGGGTTATCATGTAGAAATTTTCAACATTCAATTTGCCACGTCACATACTTAACGGACTAATTGACGGAAAAAAAAAGTTAAGGGTCACGCGAATACTTATTAACATAGTTCAGGGTTACCATGTGTGATATTTGAAAAGTAGAATTACCATGTAGAATTTGAAAAAACAAAGGGTTACCATATAGAAAAACCCATTTAACTTTTAATTCAGCTCAATTATATTCAATTCAAACTCTCCTACATACTAAAAGATTAACAAAGTTTCAAATTTTCCCGCATAATTTTCCTGTTTAAGTGACACTTTTCTATAAAATATTTGCATTCTAATTAATTGGTCTCACTATTTATATTTAGGCGTACACAATATTTAACTTCTAATTAATCATATACCATAGATATTAATGTTAATTATAGTCACTATTTTTCATAAATTATTGTTTAGCTTTTAAATGAACAAAATAAATTCTCTACCATTTTAAAATGGAATAAATATAACTACTATCAAATTTTCTAACATTTTTATCTAAAAAATCGAACTTTCGCGCGTGATCTACACTAGTTTAAATTTAACATGATAGTAACTTGACCCAATTTGATACTCCCTATATCCCTGTGAACTGATATATCTATTTTCATTTTGAGGTGTATCATTCATTTATTAACTATTTCTACTTTTGGAAAGTATTGAACAAGTCTATACAAGGGGCCATAATTTCTTTATTTTATTGGTTTATTTCACATGCATTTGTCTTTGTGTGAAAAGCAATAGATAACAATTTATTGGCACGGAGGGAGTATGTTTTTCTCACGGTTAGTATCCGTAGATTTTAACATGATATCCAATCGATACAAATTCAAAATAGCTTATTTAGTTCACGTTACATGTGAACATAAAACATATAAAATCGTAAAAAAATAATCTAATGTTTGTATCTATTTTAACTAAATTTCTAAGACTCAAGTACAATTAAAATTTTAATATTCAAATATTATATTTGAATAATAATAAAATAAATTAATTTATTTTAGTACTTAAAGTTATATGTAGAGCTAATAATTCAATGCTATATAATTTTCATATAATTTAATAATAAACTAATTAGTAAAACAACTTTACATATTATAATATGTCAATATACGTTATGTAAGCATTGAATTGGAATAAAATATTAATATTAATTTCAATTGGTTTTTGACAAAATATATTTATGGAATTTAAAAATGGTAAAAAGTAAATTGTGAGACTATTTTTGATACGAATATGACCATGTCTACATTTGAGTTAACTCGTATTTTGACCCTCATTGTATGAAACAACCCTTTTATATATGTTTATTCATGGTCATTATGATTAACGCATCCATGATATTTTGGTTCTAATCATATTGATTCATTTAATTGAAAAAGCGATAATTAATGTATAATTTTGCAGAGCTAATAGAATGAAATGAAATCGAAATATGTTATATTGTTGGGGTTAGATGATCCGAAAAATAATGAATTGACTACTTGTGATAGAGGTGTCATGGATGGATTTGTAAATATGAAAAAAAGTTAGATTAAGAAATGTAAGTGAAGAATACAAAAGTAATGGTGATCTATGCAAGATTAAGGTTGAGTGGAACACCAGTGGCCTTAACCCAAGAAGCGCCACCTAGAAAGATAGATGCTGTGTAACGTTGGGCCTCAAGTCTATTTAAAACTTTAACGTGCCTCCACCTGACCCTTCTAGCGGTGTTGGCTCCAGGTCCACGATTAGCAAACTCACCATAAAAACAAGTGTCAAGATTAGTTGATCCAGCCCATGGAAAGAAACCTTCTGGACGAATCAAATCACCAATAGTTGTTTCCATGAATACTGTCTTTGCATAAGCCTTCCATGGACGTCCTAAATAGTTTTCAACTTGTAGCCTTTGAGGAAACAACGACCTATCTGGAAGGATTTCACAACCTTGGATCACAAGTCCAGTTGCCTCATTCGCAGCTACACCACCTTGGGCTGTTACCATATTCTTCTGACCAGGACCCGGCAACCTAACAAGTAGTCTAGAGTTTTGGATTAAGGTGGCACCATTTCCGAATATGAAATCTACGGTACCAGAGACTTGACAATCCCTAAAAAATTGAGACCCACCTTGCACATATAAGGTATCCTGGTAAGCGTCAAACCAACAATTTTGGAACACTGCTTGTAAAGCGTTAACCCTTAAAGCCACTGCTTGATGACCATCAAATCCAGCTGTGTTTTGGAAACCCATATTCTTGCCAAAAAACCCTACGCCCTCTACGTTAAAAGGAGCCGTTTTTGAGGTTCCAAATCCTCTTTTGAATCTTTTGTTACCTGTTATGACGGTTCTTGTTGGGCCGTCACCGTACATGAACACGTTAGGGTGCTGTTTTCCTACCAGAACCTCTTCTCTGTATATCCCTGCCTTGACATATATTACATATCTCCCTTGAAAATTCTTACCTGGATGAGCACCTAAAGCCGCCATAATAGTTCTAAATTGTCCGCTACCGTCTTGGGCAACCACGGCATTCGGTCTAATTCCATGGGGAACTCCAACAACACCTCCAGCAACTGCTCCTCCTGCGATAACTCTTTTTTTGATTCCTTTTCCCTTTCCCTTTCCCTTCCCCTTCCCTTTACCCTTCTTGCCTTTTCCTTTTCCCTTACCAAAACCCTTGTTCTTTTTAATCTTTTTGAAACGTTTGGTACCTAGTAGTTTTCGCTGGGTAGCAGAAAGCCATGAAGGGTAACCGTCAGCATCAACGCTTATTCCTAGTAGACGCCGACTAGCGCCTAATGTCACATTACTATTGTCAGAAGACGCGATCTCTAGTAACTTGTCGGTGTTAAGAGAAAGATCAAAGCTGCCAAGGGCTTGATTGAATTTAGTAACGATGTCAAGCATGCTAATGGTAAGCTCCGTAGCATTGACAATACCGTCTTGCATTGTTTTATGTAGTTCTGGAGCCTCAGCCTCTTGAAATTCATCGGCACAGGTGGTAGCAAATGTAACAACATCGGTTAACCATAAACGAATACTCCATACTAATCCCTGGTCCTTGTATGATTTAGGATCGTGAACGTGGTTGATAGCCTCATTAAGACGGTCAACCGCCAAATCAAATAGTCCTTTGCAACTTTGAATGGCACCATGGGTCATTTCGGGGTTCTTGGTGGCATTGGCTTTAGGGATAAGAGAGTCGGTCAGGTTGGAGGCCATGATAATTTGGTCAAGAGCGAGCTTGACTCCGGCATGAATATAGTCTTGGGGAGTGGTGCTTTCATTTTGAGCAACAGATCCAAGACTCTTGATGCAAGCATCTTTAAAAGTGGTAGGGGAACAAAGTGCACTCACAGTCTTCATTGATGAAGATAAACTCTCATCCTTTGTTTCGTTTTTAGAGTCATCCTTTTTAGAAGTATGGTGAACCACACCAACAACTCCTACCACAACTGCTACCACCATTATTATTGATATTACAGATACTACTACCTTACTCGCCATTGTTTTTTTTTTTTCTTTTTTTCTAATAACAATTAACAAGGTGTTTTATTCATACAAGATACAGATAGGGAGAGAGAGTTATATTATGCCTCTTGTATCTCCAATTATCTCTCTCCCTAACCACACCTTGTTTTGATGTAATGTTGGATCTCTAAGGAACGACTTCTTTTTAAATGAAAAGTTTGGAATCATGCTAAATTTAGGCACCCCTTATTTTCCCATTCGTCCTTTCTTTTCTCAACACATTTGTTATTTTTAGGTTATACTCCATTTTTGGAGTCGAAACTTATATATGGTTTTAATCATCTTTCTATTTATATAAAATCTGATATGAATGCAATAAGGTTGACAAGCACTATGTGGTAAATGACTTATAAATTGATTATGCCATATTAAGCTTAACTAAATTTTCAACATTATCTTAAAAACGGATTTGTGACATTTTGTCAGAAAGGTAATTTTGATGGCAAATTCATTATTTACGTACCCGATCACATAACATTATTAAAACTGCCACAAACTCTTAGCTAACACACTTTACATGTTCGAGCGGTAAAAACTTTTTTTACCTCAACCGTAAAGATCGGAGTCCTGCAATATAGTGCGTCCATTTGAAAAAAAAAAACAAAAAATTTCATAATCAATAGTAATGAAATACGAAACTACTTCATACTAAATTTTACAAATAAGGATATGATAACACTAGTGGCAGTGTCAGACACTCTTCTTAATCAATGATATAGATTGATTAGAAGATGAGTTTTGGTGGGAAATGAGTATGAGTTATAGTCAAACTCAATTTTTACCTTCACTTATTTAAAATTGATATTAATTACTTTTACAAAAATAAAATTATACATTTATTATTATGACTATAAAATATACTCCATCCTATTCATAATAAGCCTCCCTATTTGTTTTTCCGTCTATTCACAATATATTCCCTATTTCTATTTTAGGGAAGTGTTTGTGTGGTCCAAATTTAATTGTATGATGGGATAGTGTGTTTGTGTGGTCCAAATTTAATTATATGGTGAAGTAGTGTGTTTCCTTAATTTTTGTGTCAAAATGAAAAAGGAAGGTTATTATGAATACGAAGGAGTACTGTATAGAGCTGATCATGGGCCGGGCCGGGCCGGGGTGATAAAAATAGCCCATATGTGCGGGCTTGGCCAGGCCGGGCCAAATGAGAAGGCCTATTTAGCGAGCCCAAGCCCGCCCTTATGTAAATCGGGCTTTTTGGGCCTAAATGGGCTTTTCGAGCCGTAAAATTTACGACTTACGGACCGAGATAAGTAGTATAATACCTTCAACTAGTACTTTTAAAACACACTTAGTATAAAAAATCATACAAAGGATGATGAACTGCAAATAAATAATCTCCAAAAATATAATAAAAACATGCTTAATGATGTCTAGTATATATGATTTATGTTACGTAAACATCGCTTTTAAATTTCAATAAATATATACATGAGTTAAAGTTAACGCTACTTGAGTACTTCCTCCACATCTTATTGTTCTACCCATCTGCTTTATATACGGTCTCCTAAACTGTACTTTGACCATCATTTTATCCATTGTCATTCTTTTAGGATGAAAATAATTTTTTATGAAAGAGTTTCTTATAACAAAATTCACAATGTAAATATCATATTATGAAATATTATATTTTACACTTTATCAATGGTCAAAGTTCTCAAAAAAGATAAATGAGTAGAACAATAAGATGTGAAGGGAGTAATATTATAATTAATTAATATGGGCTTGGCCCAAACCCAGCCCAAAAGTAAGTTGGGCTTTTTTTGGGATGGCCCATGGGGTTTTTTGGGCCAAAATAAAAAGCTCAAGCCCTTCAAAAAAGCGGATCGGGCCAATAAGCTTGGGCCATTTGATCAGCTATACTACATATTTTGTTAAATTTAGACAATGTGTCAATATCGCGTCCTAAATATCACGGATGTCACAACCCGTATCCGTTTCGTGTTAATGTCTGGGGAGTAACTAGATGCTCTCTTGACCATACATTACCTCAACATATCAAGTTTTATAGAAAAAGGGCAAGAATGTATACCAGAGTAGACTTGTTTACAGCTATTGTATAAACTAGTACAAAGACATGTTACGTCAACATAATATTATCGTAGAGTAGGTCTTTTGAAAGACGGTCTCTGAGTAGTAATTTGGAGGACAGTGGGACTCGATGCTAGTGTTTATATGGTCACTTGAGGAATATAAACAAGTGTGATGGACAGATTGAGGAGGGTTAGCCAACTTGTGGAGAATATGTTGAGACATCATGTTGAGGCAGTCAATTCCATTTCTCGTATTTGCTGTGCAATCTCATACTGCTCCTACATTGGTTGTTTATGCTAGGAAATTCTAAACATATTTGTTGATTCTGTGAGACTAATACAAAAGCTGTAGTTGTTGGCGATAATTATTCTCCAAGAGAATCAAAGTCATCCAAAGAGGCTCTACAAATAGGCCTTTCAATGGCAATATTCTCCAAGAGAATCAAAGTCGAGAATGAAAAGAAATTAAGATTAAGATTTCAGTGGCAGCCAAGTCTTAAGTCATCCAAAGAGGCTCTACAAATAGGCCTTTCAATGGCTCCCCATCCAACTCTACATTTGAATTGTTGTCCAACACGAGGGGTTCATCAGAATGCCAGACAGGCGTACCATTCTCATAGGCATCACACGTGAGCCGAGTCAATTGAGTTCCATCGACCCTGGCCATGAATAGATCCCCATACGGCTGAAAGTGGTTAGGCAATGACACCGGCTCAGCCGTGACGCCTCCCATGTTTGCTGTGAAGACCAGCCACTGGCCGTCAGGGCTAAAGCACACATGATTGATCCTCTCCATGCTGATTTCGCTTGAACCCTCCACGTGTACCCTCTTGAGGTCAGACCCATCTGGCCTCACCATGTATATCCCAAAGGTGACCGCATTGGTAGGGTCGTGCATGTTGGACGAGAATGCGATCCACTCCCCATCGGGAGACCAGCTTGGCATTGTATCTGTCCACTCCCCCTCAGTCACCTGCCTTATCATCTCATACTCTCCCTTTTCCGCGTCCATCACATACAAATTCTTGTGCCCTGACCTGCCCGAACGGAACACCACCAGCTTACCATCAGGCGAGCACGCTGGGAAACCGTTGTTCCCAGTCTCCCCTTTAGTCAATATCTTCACCTCTACATTTTCCACATCTAGGTTTGACGCATCAAAGGTGAGACGAGCAACCTGCACTGCGACGTGGGAGGCCTGAAAGATGCCGCCCAGTGACGTGAATATGACATTTTTATCTGCGGGGCACCACGAGTTGTGGAAGGCTATCTGGCCTTTGATTAGTGTCCACCTTTTTGAGCCGTCTGATTTCATTATTTTGACTCCGCCATTGGCATCCTCCAGCCCAGGATTATATGCCACAAGATTGCCGCCGGGTGAGACAGCAGGGAAGTTGCCGTTTATTCTGAGAAGCTTCACCGACTTGACGGGCGACCTTATTGATTCCAGGTTTGGGATTACTGTTTTGTCCCCTTCACCACGGAAACGGTGGTAACCCAGGAACGTGGATCCGGGGGAGACGAAGGGGTTGTAGTGATGCATTTCCGGGTTCAGCAATTCCGTTACAGGGTGGAAGTTCCCTGTCTCCATATCGAAAATCTCGATGTGGCGGTAGGGTCCTCTTTCCCTGCGACGTGTAGCGACAGCGATTTTAGAGCTGTCGTGAAATGCCGCAGGAGTGAAAGCATGGAGGCCCGGGGGAGTGACACGGCGAGGTGGCTCCGAGATTGGGAAATCCACCCGATAAATGCTCCACCAGCCATCATCAGATTGGCGGTGGAAGTAGATGGAGTCATCTCTAGCCCAAGTGGGCCAGCCACCTCGGTCAGCCAAAACGGTGCGTCTGGAGGGATCTGATATAGGAAAGACGACTATTTGGGTATGGAGCTCGTGGAACTCACCAGCCCAAGGTTTGGAGCCGTAGGAAGCAACGGCGATGTAGTTGCCGGATTGAGAAAGAGAGGGGCTGTAGTCAGCAACATCCTGTGGGGTCAGGCGAGTTACTAAATCCTTACCCTCAAGGGAGAAGTAGACGGCAGACCAGCTGTTGTAGAGGGAAGCAGGAGGCTGGTGAGCAGAGACAAAGTAAAGGCGGTCGTCATGAATAACGGGGCGATCATGGAAGAGGCTGGTAGGAGCGGAGGATAGCTTGTGAGGCGGATCACAGGAGGTGGCCCGGGTTAGGTAGAGCTGTGCAGAAGCATCGCGTTCGGAGACAAACACGATAGATTGAAGGTCATCGATGAATTGGCCATTGAAGTTGACAGAGGTGCCGTCTGTGAGGCGGACTTCTTGGGAGGAGGATGCGTGAATGTCGACGGAGAAGATATCGAAGCCGTACTGAGAGCGGCCCACTGTGGAAAATATGACAGTGCCACTGGGAGTAGACTCCATTGCAGTTTTTGTAGAATATAGAAAGATAAGTACAAGTACAAGTCAAGTGGGGTTTAATGCAGTGAGTGAGTGAATGTAGGAGGATAATCTCCAAACAAAATTCCTAATAATAAGCTTTTTTAGTACCCATTATTTGACTTAGGTAGACAAGTAGCGACCTTCTTCCTCCTTAAATTCTTTTATCACATTATACGTAAGAGATGACGTACCACTCAACTAGACCTATACAAAAGTTTTCGGTTTGAGTGATTGCTTTCAGTTGTATGCACTGAATGTAGCCCATCGTTTCACTTGACTCGACAAAGTCTGGCTACCTTCTTCCTCCTTAAATTCTTTCACATACGTCTAACATCTCACTTGACCAGACCTGTAATTAGTAATTACAGCAGTAAACTAGTTACCCAAAACAACAAACAAGTGGGAAATACAGTACGAGACAGTTTCCACTGACTCTCACCTTGGCCTTCTAGGACTTGTGCTCCAGCCTTCACTAGTAAGTAGCAAAACTTCTATTTGACTTAACTAACCCGTTGCTACATGTTAGCACGATTCATAAATTCACGGAAACCTAAGGATTTTCAATTCCCTCAATTTGTAAGATGAGCCTGACAACTACCATAATGTATACTGAGTATCCATATGTCTAGCAGGACAAGAGGGGTTGAATGAAGCTGATTTAGCGAGCACATTATTTGTCTCTACAATTTATCAAGTGAGAACTGACAAGTAAAGCAAGTGAATCACAAACAAGTGAGCATGCATGCATTGTCTTGATGCAAGAAATAAATAGCCATCTCTTCCATTTATTTGATCGCTAATCTTCCATCCCTCCAAGCTAAATGCCTCAATCTGTTTTGCCATCATCCAATATCTCTCCATCTGACCTGTAAAGCCTCGAGCACATTATGCTTGACAATCTTTAGAAAGAACTAGAAATAAACACCTGTGATTGTGATATTGACCTGATAAATACTCGTGGGAATAGCTTCGACAAGATTGAGTTTTTTGCCTTTACAATCAATATATACAGCCCATAACACGGAATGTGAACCACGGCAATTCCAAGATACCTGCAGACACACAAATGTTTCTGCATAAGGCAAACCCTCATAGAGCCGAGTCAGAGTTTTAGTCTTCCCAAACTTACCACAGAGGTGCCCATGGAGTTGAGAGCTCCAGGAAGGGATATGGCCACCTGCAACCATTTCAGCAGCGATTTGATTCTTTGTATCTTAGTGACAGATTAGGTGGGTAGTAAAATTTTAGGACAAGTATAGTTACCATGGGAAACCACAGGCATGAAGAAACCACTGAAAGAGGGCGTATGTGACCGTCCAGAGCATAAAATAGTTGAAGCCAAACCATCGAAATGGCTGAAAGACAAGAGAAGTCATTATACATGTCATGTGGTGTTATAAAAGGGCATATAAGGGAAATCCTTAACTTACAAGAGCATTGAGTAGAGAATCAATGATGAGGAAGACTGCATTTAGCGAATGGATGCATGCAATTACCTGGCATCAAAGTGATGGATAAGGTATGTGATATTAGAAAGTCATAAAAGGCCACATATTGTCGTTATACCAAGGACCAGTTAAGAGTGGTAACAAAAAGGAGGAGGAGTAGAATTGAGTAGTGTAAGATATGGACTCTCACTAGTGTAAGTTGAAAGTCTTTCCCTGACATCATAGGCATGAGAATGCACCAAAAAACCAAGTCAGTGAGTATGGAAGCACCTGCAGAAGTCTAATGAAGGAAGGCATGTGCAAATATGAGTTTAATTTGGAATAAAAGAAGAGAGTAATAAAGCAGGCGAGGAGAAGTAACCTGGTAAATGGCAAGTAAAGCGTCGCCCAAAAATCCAGCTCCCTGTTTGGGTTGAGTATTTAGAGTAACATTGTGTTGATGGGAAGACATGAAGCAACCTCGGGCAGAGACAAGAGTTCCAACCTGCAGAAAAACACACTCAGATAGATCCAACCATTTTCATTTTCAGAGAAGAAAGAATGAATGAATGTTGTCAAAGTAGATGATAAATAAGAAACATACGGCAAAATAGAGGATGACCAAGGTAAAAGTCCACCTGCAGAGAGAGTAGTAAAATGCAGTAGTGAGTGAGTGAGTGGGTGAGTGAGAGAGAGGAAAGAGAAGATGACTGACTGTGTATAGAAATAGAAGGCGAAGAGTCCGGCAAAGAGAAGCATCTGGTAAAGAAGGTAAGACATGATGAGAAAAGCCAAAGCTCGGTAGACAAGTAGCCATTTGGGGTTGAGATTAGTCCAGCAAGTAACCCACAAATCCTGCATACTGAGGCCGGCATCACGATGATGATGATGATGATGTTTGTTAATGATAAGTTTGAGGGCAACAGCAGCTGGGATAATCATGATGAGTGCGCATACTGGAACCTGCCATTTCAACCAGTAATCAATACCAACGCCGTCGCTGTCGCCTCCTGATTCCTGCATCTGATTTGATCAAAATTCAAGATTGATTCAAGATTCAAGATATGCAGATGCTGCGGTTGGTGAGAGCATCCAAGGCAACCAATTAGGTGTGTGACTTGTGAGTATCTCAGCACCATCTTTCCCCTTTTTGTGTTCTTTTGTTTACACTCCACTCTCTTTGTCTTTTACCCAGTACTCTACTACTCACATTTGTTTACACTCCACCCAATGACCGTCCCCTTCTTTTATCTCTCTCTTTTCCTACGAGTTACCACTCTACCGTCCCAATCATTTTTCATCACTAAATATCTCTCAAATTAAAACGTCTCTAATATTGTCTCTTACATATACCAAATATTGTATCTCTATTAGACTTTTTTCGGTATCATCTACCATGCTTACAAGTTTAAAACGCATATTATCATTTTTCATAAGAACTTTTCGTCATTTATCTACCCATTTTTATTAATTGCACACATTCTGATCAAAAAAAGTATCTTGTTGAAAAAATTGAATAAAACTCAATCAACCCTTAACCAACAGAAAAAAAAAAAAAAAAAAAAAACAAATAAAGGTAATGGAATACAAAATAAAAGTAGTAGTAATGCATTTTCTTATAAACAATCCGTAATTATAAGGTATTTTTTGATTAAAAATAACCCTTGAGCGAACCGACTCGACTTTTTACCCGATGATCCGACATGTAATGTAACCGGCCGTATCCTTTATCGTCTCGACACAACCCAAATCCATTATGGGAAATTTCCGTAATTTCAATTGCACGATAATAGGAAACCAAGATCATATCATAGGGGTTTCCCTTTCTTATGTACAGATTATGACAGTTTAAACTAGTACATTTCGAGTGCACAATGGTCGTAAGTCGTTACGATCAACCTTGAAAATCGCACAGGGCTTAGTACAACCTAATGTATGAATCAGGAAAAAATCTTGAAAAAAAAAAATCCTTCACTCTGACAATCAGTGTGTACAATCCGTAGCAAGCAACATGAAATACTGCCAGAATTAAGTAGCTGCAGAAAAGAAAGAAGGCATAGTTAACTGCACCGGCCTGCTTATTTTTAGAAGGGGACAAGCTTCAATGGCTAAGGCTAGCATTACCTCAAAGGTGCCGATGGTGTTGACAACTCGAGGAAAGGGTACGGCCACCTAACATTGATGTATCATTATTTAATTATAACGTAGTACAATCGCCTTTTAAGCATACGAAAGACATATGGCGCAAGTGCTCACCATGAAAAACCAAAAAAGTGAATAAGCCACTGAAATACAACATAAGCCGAGCTCCATAGCACAAAGTAAGCTAGCCGGAACCAAGGAAATGGCTACCACATACATGTTACAAGAAGCAAAATATCAGAATGGTAATATTATTATTAATAAATTAAACGAATGACATCTGTTTCGGAGTCATAACATAGTTTAGCAGGCTGCTAACAATTGAGAGGGTACAGTGTTTAACAAACTTACCAGTCCATTGATTGAAGTATCGACAAGTAGGAGAGCGATGTTCACAGTATGCATACACCCCATCAGCTGCAACACAGAACAAGGGATAAACGATAAAGTACTGTACCACAAATTGGGTTTAATGAAAAGGTAATAAGGTATATATGTTTTACCAGGTTCAACCCAAGACGTGCATTTGACAGAAGAGGTACAATGATTCCCCAAAAAACTACATCTGTCAAAATCACAGCACCTGCACAAGTCTGTCAACCGAAGACGATGGGTTTATTTTCCTCTCGTTTTCTAATTCTTCAAAGTCACCTCTAAATTTCATTTGTTCACACTAACCTGGTATACAATTTGCATGAGATAACCCCAAAACCCCGCCTGTTGCATTGTCTGTTCCTGGTAGTAGTTACTGTCACCCTTTCTGCTTCCAGTCTCTTCAATGTCGCCATCCACTTCAATTTCTTGTACATTAAGTGATGTACCATGTTTAGAGCAGAACAACCAGCAGCCATAAGCCGAAATACCACTCCCAATCTGCACAAACAATAATAATCAGCTTAGTTACTCTAAATTTTGTAACTGAATATGTGGGAGTAGTTATCATTTAGATAGGCGCATACCACAAAATAGAGCATAACTAATGCAAAAGTCCACCTGCAGATACAGCATATGATGAGTTATACAAATTCAGGCATGAGAATGAATATAGAAAGAAAGGGTACTAGTCTTACTCGGTGTAATAGATAAAAATGGAAGCACCCCAGACATAGATATCCCAAGACAAGAAGGCCGCAAGCAGAAAGAAGGAGGTGAGACGAAAGGCCAACAACCAGGCTGGGTGCAGACCACGCCAGCAGCTACTCCAAAGTTGCGACCAACTTATGAAATTATTATTATTATTATTATAATAGTAAGTGTCTAACCTGGGTACCAAAAGACTGCGGTACATTATCCTCTCCTCCATCCTCCCTCCTCTTTCCCTTCTCCACAGCATGTATACAGACACAAGCATTGCCACCCCAACAATGGCGAAACAAACCGCATCGTACCAATATATCACTAACGCCATCGCTTACAAATTATATATTACTCCCTTCCTTATTCAAACTAGTCTGTTAACTATATGCAGCTGGCTAGCTACGGAGTAGTTTATAGTTAGTTAGTTTGGACTCGTATATGTAGACCCATTGTTTAGTTAATGGAGTTAATTAGATAGCAGCAGTCAAGATAATAATAATAATAATAAATAATAGGAAGAATCCATACATGGACGACTATCGGGTTTGACGGGAAGATATGTCAAACTGACATGTGCCACGTTGACCTGTTGCGCTGGCGACCCCTCCAATACTCTTACACTTGAATGCGTCAATTTCAAAGAAACAAATGCTTAGTAATTTCTGATTCTGATCAACCAATTGGAGGATTCCTTTTTTGTTCTTTTTAACATTTTTTGTAAATTAAAATAATTCAATTATAATAACTACGTCGGAGAACAATAAAATAGGCCGAGTTATTATGTATGAGTAGGGGTGTTAATGAGACGAGACAGCTCGCGAGCAACTCGAGTTCGGCTCGGTCAAAGCTCGGTCAAAGCTCGGCTC
>JAOWBH010100046.1:0-14254 GCA_028566215.1 Silene coronaria | reverse complement strand
CGACAACGTTAATAGGTCGCACATTTAGTACATCACTAACTCGTAATCACGTGCACATATATGCTTACGACACTAATGAGTCCAAGCTCACACCTCATAGGCATATTAAGAAGATAAACATGCATCATCATAATCAATTTATTCTTAAGGACATATTCACAACACATTACCAACCTATTCATTCACATAGTCAATATTCACATCTTCATATGGTTCATCCACAATCAAGTTACGAAATCATTCTATCATACATATAACTACATTAAATGCACATAGCGTCACCCGCATCACCCCGTAGTTTGTCGGTTAAGAAAATAGAGCATAAGTTTGGAATAAGGGCGCCTACCCACCCCGAAGCTATTCTCCTATTGCTCTTATACCGGGTTCATTTTATTTGACACACCAAAACACATATTTGGGTTTATTGGTTTAGGTTCTAAAATCGTCGCTCTGATACCACTTTGTAACACCCCCGATTACCCAGCCAAGTTAATTGAGGGTGTCACCATCTCGGTTGCCCGAGGTAGTGTTTCAAAACTCCAATAAAAGAACAATTTATGATTAATATAAGTTAAATGATTACAACATGCAAATGAATTTAAAATACAACTCGTCAACAACGACCTCTACTTATATCTCTAAGCTCGACTCCGTAGTGCGGCCCCAAATCCAGAACGCATCATAACAACCTGTCAAAATAATCTGCTCCCCATATGATCGGAAACATCATAAGAATCACAGCAGGCTACCCTGAAAATAGGTGACAACAAAAAACCTCACAAACGTAAGTCCGAATAATATGTTAAGTATGAATGATGGTAAACATAGCTAAGATATGTAACATGTTTACAATATGCAACTAAAGATGCATTACAATGATCATACCTCCAAATCAATATCTCCGAAACCGATGTCAGGGACGCACCCACGACACCCGCAACTCGATGACTGTACCGCAGCACCGTTCACCCCCACTACCTGGTCCGCAGTCCGAAACAAGTATCAAGACGCACCCAAGTACGGACCCGGGGGCTAACCGGACCCTTGCCTGACATTACTCCTCACAATAAGTATCTCCGTACTCAAGCCACTAATGTGCACATCCCTATTGGGGTGGAAAGCTCCAATAGGCGACCCAAGCGTAAGACGGTCTCCCAACCGCCTTACGTCTCCTCAACAACCACCGTACCAGCACAACCTCCAACCTCCAACATGTAAGACAACACAATATGCAACATAATATGCAAATAATCAATTACTTAATAACATACCACCATCCGATTATGCCAATATCATGAGACTAATAAACAACCATTCCCATAAACATGTTATAATGCAACCCAACCTCACAAACATCCATTTAATGATGCAATTACCACTAATCATGTTATAATGCAATTACCCAATTCATGTGAGACTAATAATGAAATAACATTAACATATTCAACATCTACATTATTGAAACCGAGTAGGATTAACCTACCTTTTTGCAAATCCCGCCAAATAAGCAAGCAACGTATATAAATGCGCTCCTCCATAAAATCGGCACCAAATTACGATAATTAAATATAATGACTAACTATTCTAATTAAATTAAATACGTAATCAATTGATTAAATAAAAACCCATCTCAAGCTATTCAAATCCCGACTCATAGTTCATTATATGATACTTAAAATTAAATATATAATTTTAGAATAATTAAATTCGAATCCCGATTCAAACACTCGCTAAAAACCTGTCTAGCTCACCACCGCGTACTCCCTCCCTAATCACGGTGGCCATCACCACCTACTTGTAGTGGCTGTCACCGTGGGCCACTACTACCTCCAACCACGGTGGTCACAGCCACCAACAACAGCCGCCAACGCCTCACCACATGACACACTAAACACACACACACACACACACACACTTATCCTCACACGACACACACACAACCCACTTCTGCCACCTCCGGTCACCACTGGCTGACGTCGAACACCCCACTCACTGTCCCACCACACCAGCAACCGCCCCCAACCACCACAGCAACACCAATGACGACAACAACCAACACGAATCCACAACTTACAACAACTAATAACAACCCGTATGCCCTCCTAAACCACCATTTTTCTACCCTTTACCACCACCCAAACAGCCACCACGGACCACCACTGAACTCTCCTATCCACTTTCAACAAGGACCACCCAAAACCTTCCCAAGTGGGCTACTAATAGAGGGTTAAAAGTCAGCCTAAAGACGGTCGCAACAATAACAATAATAACAAGGTTATGCTCGGTCAAACCCCCATTTTCACGGTCAACGATGGTCAAATAGGTGGTCAACGATGGTCAGAGGTGGGTCAAGGTCGAGGCGAGTCAACGATATAAATAAAATAATATACAAACTAATGTAAGACGGTTTAACCTTACGATATCGAGACGGAGGGCAAATCTCCTTCTTTTCTTCTCTTTCTCTCTTCTCTCTTTTCTCTCCTTGATTTTGTGTGGTGGGAATAATGAAATGAGATTGTGTTTGGATAAGGGTGGGTAGATAAGGGATGAGGTGGGTATAAGTATATTATTATTATTATTATTATTCCGTCTCACAAACACATTCGTAAAATATAAGATAACCTTATTTATATAATTATAAAATACGGAGTATTACAGTAGCTCCTCACTCGTTTCATAACCATTGGAAAACCAACAAAGGTGAACTCGAAGTTCCGGGCTACTATGTGGACTATGCTCTCGGAAGGAGTTGGTGTACCCGAGTGGGTGAAACTCTTCATTGTTCCGGGCTACTTTCTTTGTGAGACGTTTTGAATAGGAAATTGATCCCTCCCAAAACATCTTCATATCCATCGGGTACCAAAAGTATGGCTACAACGCTTAAAAGGAATGCAAAATAATCAAAATGAGGACGGTCGCCCCACTCCAAGGATTTTGGTTAGACCCGGGCAAACAACACTACTTGTAGCTCCCTAGACCCACCAACTCTCCATTACCAAGAGGATCTCATGGGCGAGATTTCTTTCATGACAAAGATTTACATGGTTTTGACGAGGATGAAGAAGTGGAGGAGCAAGGTGATGTAGGTGGATTTAATACAACAGAAGTGGAGGAGCAATAAATACTTCATATGGAGCAGGGGGTTTCACCCAAACCCACCACCAACTCTATCACCAATTTCACCAAGACACCCACATGCATGAAGCGGGAGGATCTAGGGGAGCGGGAATGGAATGGCAAGACAACTTGTTGTCTTATTTTTAGGATCAAAGAGACTATCACAATGAGTCCTGCACTTGTATAAATAATTTCACCTTGCCTTATGGCAAGGACGACAAGAAATCAATGGGAAAGCTTAGGTGTGCGGCAAGGCAACGTGAATGCACGAATGACCCAACTAGACGATGTTGTTAGTGGCCATCAACAAATATTGGCCGAGCAAAACTGGTTGAGAGAGGAAATGAACCAACAAATCCTCCTCCGAAATGAGCGACACCGCAACTATCTATATGACTCCCTTGAAGATACCGTGGCTTAAGAGGAGACATATGACTTGTGTAGTGCCATCTTTGGCATGAACATCCAAAGCCTACCCACACCTCACTCCCTCAATCACCCGCGAAGAAGTGCAATAAGCTCAAAAAATCATAGAAGATCTACTACCATGGAATGACGAAGACGGCTGCACCAATACCAAGGTGGCCCCTCCGGCTCCCACTACCTTGGTCGATCGTTGATGACGCTCTCTCCCCACATTCAGGACAATGTGGAATTGAAGTGTGTGTGTGTGTGTGGGGGGGGGGGAGGAAACAATTATAATATATATAATTTTTTGTTTTGTTGAGGCATTTCAATAAAAAAAAAAACGAAAAATTGAAATGAAAAATGAAAACCCTAGTTAGGTGAAAACCCATAAGGGTGGGCACCTATGCAAAAATGGGAAGGTGGCCGAGGACGGAATGAAAACCCAAAAGGGCATTCCAGGTAAAATGAAGAATCGAGTTGTATGCCACTAATGAGAATAAAGGAAAAAGCTAATTGGAAAACCGAAAGGGCACCTTAGGCGAATTGAGGGATTTTCGAAAAAAAAAAGAAAAAGAGAAAAAGAAAAGAAAAAAAAATTTGAAACCAAAAATATGGAGGGATAAGAAGGGAGTGATAAGGAGGGTCTTGGAAGGAGGCTAGAATAAGTCTTAATATCCTTTTGTGTCACAGAATTTGTTTCAAATTGGTGGACCTATGTTGGTTACTTGGTTGTGATTATTTATGATGTTTGGCCGACTAAGTGACCAAGTAGCTAAGGTTGCAATTGTGGATTCATAAGGGGCTAGGATAAGGAATTGAGCTTATGGTTGATCGGAGGTTGTGTTGGTCACTTTGCTATTGCCTTGAGATAAGGTAAGGGTGACCGTTCTATGCTCGGTGATATAAGTAGGGTGTGTTTGTGTGATGATGAGTCATAGTAGGTGGTGTGTTGTGTCTTGTCATGAGGGAAGATAAAAGGAGGGGAGTGAGGGGGGGAGTGAGAGAAGAGCGAGTCACAACAACCTTTGAGTATAGATTTTCATTTAATATAGTTGTTTTAAGTGGGAGACATAAGAAGGGTGTTGTGAGGGAAGAGTGATCAATTCTCCTACATTCACTACATGGACGAGTAAGAGTCCAATTGTGGGGGAATTTGATAGTAAAATATTATGTCATGTCAATTAGGATTAATTAGTTAATTAATATAGTTAATAGTTAATTATGGGTCGTTAGTACTTGTTTTGTGTTAAACATTTCTCTTAGTTATTTGTTGTAATTTCCATCACGTAGCTCATTTTGGGAATTGGTTGATGATATGTTGTAGTTGGGTTCAACTTTGTGAGCTTTGGTGGTTGTATATTGTTTGGATGCGTTGGATTTGTATTGAGAAGTTAAGGTGAGGAGTCAAGGCTTGGTCATCAAGGAAGACAACAAAAGTCAAACTCGGCAGAAGTTAATCCCGAGCAAAAGTCAATGGAAGTCAACTAAGCAAGAGGCCAAGGATGCATTAGATGAATTCTTTACCCTCCTTCGAATCACCTATTACACCCCTTGTTACAAAATTTACCATCTACTTTAAGCAAGTAGAAAATTCTACTTATGGAACCCAAGAGAGAGCACAACACAGAGCACAACACAGATGCCTAACAAAAGAAACAAAAGAATGCTAGAGTAAGCCTCTAATACTCTAAGGCAACTACTTAAGAACAAACAAGTAATCCTTTACCATCAAAGTTATAATTTCTAAGCCAATATCACACCTTTAAAGGTTTAGCCTCCACTTTTCTAAGCCAAAAATAGGAAACGTGCAATAACTAGGAGAATAACATGAAAGAGTGATCAATTCTTACAAAGACATTAAAATGAAAGGAATTACAATAAATAGGATAAAGATGGTTTAAAAATTCATACAATGCTAGGAATGCTGTTGCTAATTCAAATTACACGAAGTAAAAGGAGATTAGCTCCTCATAATTTGATTACAACCCATTAATTGAAGAAAGATTAATATTAGAATGCAAAAGGATTCAAACTTGGATTATTCTAATGATGTTCTAAGATAGTGAAAGATGAGATCCCAATGATCTCAAATTCTTAGGTTTATATAGGGTTGCACACAAATCTAGGTTAACATCGACTTTGGGCCCAAAAATGCACCGAAGGAGGAAATGAGAAAACTCGGGCCCATCAGGGCGGCACACTACCGTCAATCTACCGTCAATATGGCAGACTCCCGTGGATATGGCCGCTAGAAACTTGCTCCAAAATTTGCCTCTTTCTTGAGTTTGTTGACTTTGTATTCCGCCTTAACTTTCCCTATGATTCGTGGCTCCCTTACTCTAATGCATCCTTGACCTCGTGCTTATTTGACTTCCATTGACTTTTGCTCGGGATTGACTTTTGCCGTGTTTGACTTTTGTTGACTTCCTTATTGACCAAGCCTTGACTCCTCGCCTTAACTTCTCAAGACAAATCCATGGCATCCAAACAATATACAACAACCAGCTCACAAAGTTGAACCCAACTACAATATATCATCAACTAATTCCCAATATGAGCTAACTCAGCTAAGTAATGGAAATTACAACAAAAAGCTAAGAAAAATGATTAACACAAAACAAGTACTAACGTCCCATAATCAAAAATATTAATTAACTAATTATTTATAATTGACATGACATATTATTGTACTATCACCCTACCCTAACATTGTCTGTTGTTCCTACCATTTGAACGGCTCCGTGAATTGTTCAAATGTTGGTCTTGTTGATTTGTCACTGCCTACATCGTGAGAAGCTTATCCAACCACATCATTTAGGTTCTCTATGTGGAAGGATCATGGATTAAACATGCTGCGCAGAAGAACCATTAACGAACATTTTTATTACTCATTTTAGTGGGCATATCTGTGTTGAGTTAAGTGGACTTAGTTTTGGGCAACCGATTAAGCCAATTTATGCGTGGAGCCGTGGACGTCTACCACAAGTATGCGATGGTAGGCCAGAAAAATCAGGAAGTGGAGGACGTGGGGAAAGGATGTGGTGTTCAAGCCTGACAGTAAAGCACTTGCAGACATAGAGGAAAGCTGGCCGTGTTTCTGCCAGAAGGCTTTTCTTGAGGTCACATTGTCAACGTTTATTAGAGCATTCCAGGAATTTGAATTATGGGGTACTAGAAGAGTCGAGACTTGAGAGCTTTGGATTAATGAATTTTTAATATCTGCCTTGGAATTTTGGAAATTGGAAAAAAACTGTAATTTTTTTTCTTTCATATGGTTGATGTGGCCTTCTAGTCCTAGAGTTTGAGCATTTTAATGGGAGGGTGGAGTTAATAATGTTGCCAAATATGGATGGGGAACTGGCTGCAGTTACTGATTGTTAGATAATAACTTGGCCTGAATACTTGGCATTTGATGGCACATTTCTTTGATATCTTCAATTTTGTGTTCAGGTATGAGTCTCGCTCCAATGTTTCTTTGGGAACACGGAATTGTCCTCTTCAAGGTGCGGGAAAAAAGTATTAAGCTGATTGGAAAGGTGATTTGTACTTCTGCAGCCCAGGGCATATTCTTCTGACTGAATCAGCTAAAAAGGCTCTGGATTCTGATATGGATTAGAAGTTAAATTTTGGTATGCATTTTGTTCATTGGCTTTTTTGTTCAGTGTTCATTGAATAATTCGATTACTATGGAGATCATCTCATTTACTCGTTTCAACATATTGATAATTTGTGATGCCTCCACGGCTTTAGCCGGAGTATCATCATCGTATTTACTCTTGTTCCGTCATATTGGTTATTTATGATGCCTCCATGGCTTTTTGAAATTGCTCGTCATTTTTAACTACCTTGACATGCTTAAAGCCATGGACCATCCAGTAAGGCTTTTGGAGAGGTTAATGCCTTCTATGTTTTTTTTTTTGTTTTGTTTTTCGCTTGGTCACTTAGCGGGCTCTTAAAAACCCATTTTACTTTCTCTCACTGTTGCGTCCTTGGCTAGTGAAAGCCTAAAGCACTTTCATGGCCCTTGGATGTTCTGAGCTTTATCGAGGTGTGAGTGTGTGACGAGAACCCATAATGATAAGAGTCACAAGACACGGTAAAGGCACATGCTATCAGACACGAGGCACAGTTTTTGACAATATTAACATTTTCAAAATTAAATTTTGCTTAACATTTGGTTTTAAAGAGATTTAACATATATTAAAGGACTTAAGGCTTAGATAGCGTGGCATAGAGAAAGACATAATACAAGAAATAGAAAATTAAAATTATGAAAATTGCATAGTAGTCTGTCTCACTAGCCATGCCTTATCTATAAGGTCCACTTACGTCACCCTTGGGCTTGCTGTGGCTTCTGGACCTTGGTCTTAAGCGTTCCTGAGGCCTTTTTGAAATTAATGAAAGATGACGGAGGGTGCTTCCTTTTTTATTGGCGTTCTAAATGATGTGGTGACTGGTGAGCACTTGGAAAAAATGTGCCAAGGTCGTTCACTAAGGTGCACGCCTCACCTCAGGCACCTTAACTGTGCCATTTAACTACGGCACAACGAGCAAGTCCATTGCTGCACAATTTACATGTTTGTTTCTAGTTATTTTATTACGTCATTTTCTTTTTCACTATCTTTTGTTTATTTTTCACCAGCTACCCCTTCTTTACAATCCAAATATGAGTTTTGTTACACAAGTTTAGTTTGAAGATACAAAGTTGCTGGCAAAAAATAGTACGCCATGCATGGTTACTGGATTCGCTATGAATACCCCCTTGCCGATTCGCTCTTATAGAATGTGTGTTATGTGTATTTTCAGCAAGTGACACAATACAATTCTTTCTTAAAGTTACGCGATTCGTAGGGTATCAAGTGAATTCGGTAACATTGACGGCATGTATGCATGAGGTGTGCACCTTCATCTCGCGTCTTGCGCTGCATTGCCACGAGTTCTTGTCTCCTCAAGGTGCTTAGCATCTTGTAGTCTAGTCTTCACCTTTACTTGGTACTGACTACTGACTCATGATTTTAGTGTCTGTCTGATGTTGCTTTGGTACTGCCGATCCATACGCCAAAACTGGAAAATGCTTTTGTTTCTATTTCGCTATTTTTACTCAGTAATGCTTCTTCCTATTAACTATGTTGTTCGGACTCCTCAGTATATTTTGTATATTTTAACTCAGTGATGCTTATTCCTATTCATTTACACTAAAACACAACGGTAAATATATTTGTGGATGCAGGCAAAGATGGAGATGCGGCAACGTAGTTGCTTTTTGGTATATGGTCTCGAATAGAATCATCTTTTTGGTATATGGTCTTGAATAGAATCATCCGGTCACAAGTTCATGTCCGCTTTTGGCTTTGTTGATGACAACTTACATTCCTTAACTTCTATACTAGGCTTTAATTAAGGGTAATAACTTCTTAACTCTAATGTTTGCAGTTTACTTTATTCATCATGCCATTATTAATTGCTTCCTTAAAATCGCTTAAATCATTACATTCTCTTTTCTTTCTGAGGTTAGATGTTCTCCATCTTCTTTCACCACGCATCCATCCGAGGCGAGTATTTGAGCCTTGGCAGCTTCTTCGACCCAATTAGTTCTCACTATAAACACCAAGAGAATAAATAGGCAGAGGGTTACCCCAGCCATGAAACCTATTAGCAGCCCTTCTAGTCCGAGCCTTGCTTTATAACCGAGTACAATCCCAACTGGTAATGCCAGCAGGTAGAACCCACCAAGACTAGCATAGCTACTGAGCCAAGGCCTTGCTGTTCCTCGGACGATTCCTCCACAAACCGTTAGTGGAAAGTTGGCCAATTCAAGCAAGGCCATTAGAACCATCATTTTCTTAACCCCTCTTATAACCCCTTTGTTATGACTGAACAAAGGACCCCACCATCCTCGGGAAGCCACCATAATCACGGCCCCTAAACACCCTGCGATGGCAGCCGTTCCTAGAGACACATAGGCTGACCATGAGGCGGCCCTTGCACGGTTCGCTCCTAACTCATTGGACACACGAGCTGACGCGGACACTGACAGGGAGACCATAACCGAAAATAACAAGTAATCAAAGTTTAGCACAATGACCATTACACTCACGGCTTCCCTAGCATTAGGCAGTCTCCCAGTGAGCAAGACCAGGATCTCATAGCACCACCATTCAAGGCAGGTAGTCAGGCAGCATGGCCCGCATAACTTAAGCAATAATGACCAATCTTTGACGCCCTGATCCCACCATCCTCCTTGCCTCCACTTCACATTTTCCTTAATCTCAATAATTAAAACACTAATCAGAAGTACTAATGTCATAATTAGATCACTTATCCAAACAGCCATGGCCACTCCAGCGACACCCATCGATTTTGAAAGTATCATGTTGATGGGTACATGGAAGGCTACCGCGATGGTAGAGCTAAATAAGATGGGAATTGTTATACCTTGAGCACTTAAGTATGCTTTTAGAGGGCAAAGAAAAGAGGTAATTATCAAATCAGGAAGAAGATAGAAAAGATATCTCTTTGCCATGGCAGCCATATCTCTTTGTTGTCCGAAATGAACAAGAATTTTATCAACATTTAGCCATAAGAAAGATATGGGCAGCGTAACTAAAAGTAACAATATTGTTGCCATAACAAGAGTCTTGTGTAGGAGCTTATAATTCTTAGCTCCATACGCTTGACCACATATTGGCTCCATGGCTCCAGCCAAGCCCGCTAAGACCGAAAACCCGGTCACATTGGCAAACGTGAACCCGAGTGCACCCCCGGCTAATTGTAGCTCCCCAAGCTTGCCTAAGAACATGGTCGTAATTGACAACTTGGCAAACCACGTTAGATTCATCGCAATAAGTGGGACCGCCATCCCTTGTTGCTTCCATAGTTCCATGCCAATCTTTCGTAAGAAGCTGGTTGGACATGGTTGTAGAGCAGGCGGATGATGAAACGGAGACGGAGTACCCTCTATATGCTTAGGAAATGGTGGGTTAGTCATTATATGTAAGTTTAAGTCTTAACAAATGGCGTGAGTTTAAATTATGTGAGCAAAACAGGAGGTATTTTAGATGAGGTTAATTAAGCGTGGGTGCATGGATATCGTGATTGTTTGTAGTTAATGGACAAGTAAAGAAATGCAAAGTTGGTTATATAATGGACTTAAAAGGAGCATTAATGTGGTTATGTATCATACGGAAATGCTAGTGGGTGGGGAACTTTGGTTATTTAGTGCGTGATGATTGGTCAGTCTTTTGAACTTGTGTGCATCAAATTAGAATTATTGCATTTTGTTTTGTGTACTACTTGTGTGTTATATGTAGTATATCCATGTTTTACGGAGTTAACGACTCGTTAATATTTTGGTTTTGCATGGTGATAATGTAAAATGAGTTGATAAATTGAGTTTGGGTTTTCTTGATTGTGAAACAACAGTCATTCATACAAATTTTGAAATAATTTTTACTATGGGTTATGCAGATCTCTTCTCGCCTCATTGATCAACTCACATGAGGTATACATTACTCATGAGCCCGTCATCATCAGAACGGTCATGGACTCATGGTGCCTTGCCTTACATCATCTCAATTTCACTATGACATACAAAATGTCATTTCTGTTAACATATGGGTTAGAAAATTTATATGTGATCTCCCTTACCTTCGCCATATCGGGAGTGTCTTTTAAGGCACAGCACTAAAATAAAATTATTGCTATTGTATGTCACATGTGGTTATGTCGCAAGGGAAAAAAATTTGACAATTTAGAAACCGAAAAATTGTATACTATATATATATATATAAAATCATAGTTTCGGGTTATAATTGGTAAATTTCCAATGGGACATCTTTACTTGTTGTTTAGTGTTTTGTGGCTCAAAATGTTGATGAGAATTTCTTGCAGGGACACCTACCCAATCAAGGGTACTTAGTGTGCTTAATGATTCAATCTTAAATTCCAAGTGCTCTATCTACTCAGCATTAAACTGTAATTAGTTACAGTAATTAATAAGGTTTTAGTTCTTATCTTTATTCTAAAGCCGAGCTTTCTCCGAGTTTATGGATTCTATGCTTCATAAATCATACTGCTCATAAGCCCTAAGAGTTGGTAGAATAGTAGTAAATGATGCTAAGGATTTGCATATACGATCGGATATGATTATCGGTTAATTAATTTAATCGCGTTAATCTAAAGGAATTAGCATCAAATAATATCGTAATTAGATGCATGAAGAATGTAGAAGTAGGGAATTAGTATCAAATGATCATTTATTAAATTACGATTAATAGAATGTAAAGTTTATTAAAATGTGCCCTTAAGTAGAGGGACGAATGCACTCTTTTTTGAGTGGAACTTTACCAGATAATGTGATTTCTAAATTAAGATGCCAATTGCAATGCTAATCAATTTGGAACACTCAGACATTCTCTAAAAAGGAGGACAAATTGGGCAGCCCTCATTATTAATTGTTGTTATTCTATTGTATTTTGTTCTTAGGAAGAGATGTTATTGGAGGTAGGATGCTCATTAATTTGTTTCATGAGCTAAGATTTTAATGTTTCTTCAAAAAATTAGAAAAAAGCTTCTTTTATGAATAGAGTGGCATTGTGTACACCCTCTCTCCTTTCACTATAGGAATAAACTGAATTTGTAGTATCAGACAAACTGAATTAAAGTAAGAGTACAACTAAATTGAACTAAAATAAATTAAAAATTAAGTTCATGAGAACATGGTATGTATAAAGACATTAAGAAGTTCTAATATATGAAACAATTGTATGCGTAAGTTTAATCTAAATTTTTAAGGATTAATGATTGGTGAAATAAATGCATTGGGAGGTAAAAGAGACTTTTATAGGGTCGTATTGGGAGACTATTCTAAATGTTTTTCCGATGGTATATCCTCTCATTTTTATGATTGTGTAGATCTCTTGTCTTATTTATTTAGGCTTTGTTTGGCAAGACGTTTTAGGTAGCTTATTTGACCAAAATTTCAGCTACCTTAATTCTCTGGAGGTGTTTGACAAGTAGCTTATTTGGACAAATAAGCTACCTGAAATGAAATGCTACCCAGGGTAGCATTTGAGATTTCAGGTACCTGAACTGAAATTATTGTACTGTTTTACCCATTCAATCTATGATATTAAATTATTATCATATCCTTTTACGTCATTTCACCAAAAATCAGCTACCTTTTCAGCTAGTTTGCCAAACAGTTTTTATATAATCAGTTACCTTATCAGCTCTTGTTTTTCAGTTTTCACCTACCTTTTCAGTTAGTTTTGTCAAACAGAGTCTTAGTCTTTTAAATGAAAAATCAATTAGTTTTCTTTCTTGATATACAGCTAGTTAAGACCATTCTTTAATTTACTATACATTCTAACCGAGGAGAGTTTATTTTAGACATATGTCCTCATAAATGAAGGTTTAAATCAATGATTTAAGAGCAATATTTCAAATGTTTATCATCAAATTGATTGTACTAAATCATAGTTAATATTAGTTTGAGGTCACTTTGTTTGCCCTTTAGAATTACTTGTGATTATAATGTTGAAAGACTATTTCTTATGCTTATTTAATTTCTTATTGCGCTTTAAAGTAGCTTTCTTTGATGCTCTTTATTTATGTTTGGTTCTTGGTAATTTGAAATCATTAATTTTCTTTTGTTGTTCTCATCAACAAGGATGTTACAAGTTGATTTTAAATCAATCTAATTTTTTTACCTTATAAAAAAAAGGATATATTGCCGTGGTTATGCATGTGTTTGTTACTTTTAGCTATTACAAGGAGGATGAAATACCTTTATATTTTCTTAAAGTGAATTCTTCAATCAATTGAACGAAAGTGACTGACTTTTAGCTATTACAAATTACAAATGCAAGGTCTTGTGGATTTTTTTTTTTTTTTGGAATGAAAAAGAAACAAGTTGAAAGCAAAAATAAAAGTAAACTAGGTGGAAACCATTGATGAACTTTAGTTTCAATAATGTGGAAATCATTCATCAATTTTTGTTTCAATTCAACCAAGATTGAAAAATGGGCCACTATTAGATGGCCCCACTATTTGGTCCAAAACAAAATTAGAGTCCCACAAACAGTATAAGTAGCGATTAAACGATTAAATAAGATAATTTGATGTTTTATAGTTGAAAACTTAAGACTAAGGGGGCGTTTGGTTGGGGATCTATAAGAAAGGGAAACAAAGTTATTGATTTCCTTTGTTGGTGTTTGTTTGCCACAAACAAAGGAAATGAAATTCTCTTCCTTACCCCACAATCCTTC
This sequence comes from Silene coronaria, assembly GCA_028566215.1. Classification (NCBI taxonomy): domain Eukaryota; kingdom Viridiplantae; phylum Streptophyta; class Magnoliopsida; order Caryophyllales; family Caryophyllaceae; genus Silene; species Silene coronaria. Next base: position 461 of record JAOWBH010100046.1, on the reverse strand, counting down.
TAAATCCTTACCCCTCATCCCCAAGGAATGAGATTTCATTACCCTTGTTACCATTCAACCACCTTATTCACCTACCACCACACTTGCGACTACCACCCACCACCAAAGCACAACCACCACCACCACCACGTCACCGCCACCATGATGCCACCACCACCACCACACCGTCCACCACCACCACCACCACACCATCCACCACCAAAACACCACCACCACCACCACCACGATGCCATTGCCACCAAGCCACCACCACCGCCACCAAGCCACCACTATGACGCCACTACCACCACACCATCCACTACCAAAGCACCACCACCAAGCCACCACCATAACGACACCACCACCACACCATCCACCACCAAAGCACCACCACCGCCACCAAGCCACCACCATGACGCCTTCACCATCACCACCACAATGCTACCACCACCATGACGCCACCACACCATCCACCACCACAC
>JAOWBH010099935.1:0-14256 GCA_028566215.1 Silene coronaria | reverse complement strand
GACCACCCCAAACCAGTCAACAACACAGGGTGGTCGGCTGCTAGTCATCACCCTCAGAAAAATCAGGTCAGTCTCCCTCTAATCTCTAACACGGCCGCGATCGGAAGCAATATCAGCCCGGAAACGCTCCTCTCTCGTGGCTGTGTCCTCTGAATCAACCTCCTTCTTCTGTGTTGTGGGATAGCCGCCTTATGGATACCTGTAAAAAGAGGGATGTGGCCACCCAGCTGGTGGCAAACGACCTAAACGAGCATAGCACTCATACATGGTAAACCCGGCCAAAGCCTGGTCTATCTCCATGCGCACTGTACAAGCACAAGTGTCTAATAACAAGCCATCTCGTACCCTTTGGTCTATGACCGTGAAGCGTACAAATGGAAGTGGGGGAATGAAATTAGCCGAGAAAACCGGTTGTGGTCCAATGTGAGTAGTGGAGAAGGGTCGCGACGACTCCGAGAAGACTGGCCGACCTCCCTAACAGGCCTAGAAGAGGGCCCAGAGGAAGGATCCTGGTGCCTAGGTGCTAATGCTCTGTTTCAGACAGTGTCCAGCGGGATAAACGGGGGAAGGGTGTCACACGGTAGAGTCACAGATAAGGCACCCCTAATTCTCCAGGTGTGGGTCTCTGTAAGCCAATACTTACTAAGCATATATTCAATGTTCATAGCACAAAGGGCATCTATGGAAGCGGGATCCTCATGCCCTAACGGCTCTATGCCTCGGGCCGAGGGAAGTCAAGGAACAACTGACGACCTATAAATGTCACTAACCTTCCCCCCACCGAGACAATGGTGGTGAGTGTTCCATCTCCTAACGCCATAAAATGAGGGCCGTCATCAAAGCAATGCAAAGGACATATGAGGTTCCGCTATCTACGTTCAAATACCCCGCTAAAATGGCCAAGTCATCGGAGTTCACATTATTTGACTCCTTACGACCCAAAATGGTATTTCCGATTAGTCGGAGCCAATAACGAACAGGATGGTGTTGAACATAATTCTCGCGCTTACGACCCATAAAGTTATTCGACAAAGCCTCCCACATGGGTCCAACTAAATTCCAAGGGGCAACCGACCACCCCCATTGTGTAAACCAAGCAAACCACCAAAAGTGGCCAAAGTCATGACAAAATCTTGATTAAACAACCTAAAATGAATACAATTTCCGTCCGGATTTTCATCATAGTTAGTTGAAAGAAACTAAAACTGCTGAAAAACTTCAAGGTCGGAATCAGGTAAGTGTATTCTCTCATATTAACCAACCCCGACATTCTCGTCCTATTTAAGAGCGCAGCGACCTGGTCATACATCCCCAAGGTGACTAAAATGTCTCGATGTAAAAATATAGTCGGGCTAATAATATACTGAGTCAGTAGACGGAATCGATGTCGCTGTTCTCTAGAAGAAATAATTAACTGAGGATAGTCAGCTAGACTATCAAATGACTTGTATGGAACCACAGCAGATTCAGGATTTTCGGGTACGGACCAGCTTTGGCTTGACTGACCCATCTCAGCAGCGCGTCGCGGTCTCCTTGGGCCTTGAGCAACCCTTCATCTCTTTCCTCTTTCCATTTGTGCTTCTATAACACAAATAAGCAACAATTAAGCAATGAATTACAAAACCTCCAAATCAATTTCAAAACCCTAACCCTAATTTCCAGAAAATAATGTGGAATAAACACAAAATTAAACACAAATAGGGTTGTTTTATGCTCCAAATACACATAAAAACACTAATAAAACAAAACCCCAATTTAATTTAAGACAGTTAACCCTAAAATTTTCGAAAATAAGATAAATTTACCTTAAATCAACTCTAAAATGGGAAAGGGGGGAGTAATGAAGCTTGTGCTTGAACTAATAATGCAAATGGAAAGAAAAATTGAAAGATTTGAGAGAAAATTGAAGGTAAAAGAGAGGAGATGAAGAGGGAGTGAGTGTCGTGTTTGCTGGTTTTTCGTGGAATAAGGTGTTGCAAAGTGAAATAATAAGTACAGGAAAGGTGGTACTCCCTTATTTAGTCGTCAAATTCTTCAGAGTCAGTCGATCGACTTTTTCCACTTTTCTGCACCTGGCGTTCAGTCGATCGACTGCTAAATCAATCGATCGACTTTTTCTATTCTTGATCTTAGTCGATCGACTTCTTTTACCTATAAGATGTAACTTAGTTTCGTTTTTTGTGCAGAGTTGATTGCATACGACTTTCCGCTACTAATCCCTTACACATGAAATATTCGTACTAATACCCAGCAAATAACCACGACACTATTTCAACTGTCTCTCACGCAAACGGAATTAAATGCTAATTAAACAATTACTTAAATGAAATAAATTGTTTTTTGCTAATTACAAAACTTATACAATCCGGGTTGCCTCCCGGTCAGCGCTGATTTTTAAGGTCCCGCACGACCTTGTTACCACAATCTTCTTACTCGGAAATTGGGTCAATGTATAGTACCTCAACCAATCCAATAAAATCATCAATGCCTTGATAAGGCTTCACTTGATGGCCATTCACTTTGAATTTTTCACCGACAGAATTTTCTAGCTTAAATGACCCGAATTTTGAAACAACAGTTACCTTATAAGGGCCGGACCACCTGGACTTCAGCTTACCAGGAAGTAGACATAGTCGGGAGTTAAACAGCAACACACGCTCCCCATCCTTGAATTCGCGCAGTATAATTTTCTTATCATGACATCTTTTAGCCTTCATCTTGTAGATGTGGGCACTATCATAAGCATTTAGCCTAAATTCCTCCAGCTCATCTAGCTGCAATAAACGTTCTCACCACACAGCTTAGTATCAAAATTTAATTCACGAATTGCCCACCAAGATTTATATATGCTCTAGCTCTACAGGCAAATAACAAGACTTACCATAGACTAACCGATACGTTGAAGCACCAATTCGTGTTTAAAATGCAGTTCTATATGCCTATAATATGTCATCCAATTTCAAACACCAATCCTTACGTGATTTTGAATCAACTTTAGCTAAAATCTTCTTTAGTTCCCTATTATAGACTTGTACTTGACCACTAGTTTGGGGATGATACCCCAAACCACAACGGTGTGTAACACCGTATTTAGACAATAAAGCAGTAAGTTGTTTTTCTTTAAAGTGCATACCTCCATCACTATTGACAACCGAGGTACACCAATACGAGGGAAGCTAATATTACTTTCTTGAACAATTGGGTGACGGTTTTTGCATCACAATGGACCGAAGCAACGACCTCTACCTACTTAGACATGTAATCAACAGCTACCAAGATATACATGTTACCTCTGCTAGTCGGGAATGGTCCTTGAAAATCGATGGCCCAGACATAAAAAATCTCAACCTCTAATATGCCAACCTGAGGCATCTCATGCCTCCTAGATAGATTTTCTGTCCTCTGACACACATCACAAGCTGAAACAAAAACTTCAGCATCTTTAAACATAGATGGCCAATAAAAACCGCACTGAAGTACCTTTGCCACGGTCATGGATGGACTGTGGTGACCACCCTATGATGACGAATGACAAGCTTCTAGGATTGCTTTGGTCTCCCACTGCGGTATGCACTGTCTATAATGACCGTCAGCACATTCCTTAAATAAATAAGGATCATCCCAGAAGTATTGCTTCACGTCATGGAGAAACCGCTTCCTTTGCTGATAAGACAAATCTGAAGGCAAGGTAGCACCTAAAATAAAATTAGCATAATCAGTATACCATGGACTCTCAATATCAGATATTGCCATCAAAATATCATCAGGAAAAGAGTCATTAATAGGCAAAGAGTCTTCTTCTTCTTGCAATGGCAATCGTGAAAGATGAACGGCGACCAAATATTCAGTGCCTTTCTTATCTTTGATCTCCAAATCAAACTCCTGAAGAAGGAGTATCCATTGCAACATTCGTGGTTTATCTTCCTTCTCAGCAAGAAGGTACTTCAGCGCTGCATGATCATAAAAAATAGTAACTTTCGAACCTAATAAATAGGATTAAAATTTATCCAATGCATAAACCACAGCTAACATGTCCATTTCCGTAGTAGCATACTTCACTTGAGCCTTATTCAGAGTTAGGCTCACATAGTAAATGACACTTAATGCTTTATCTTTCCTTTGACCTAGCACCGCGTCAATTGCATAATCGTCGGCTCACACATGATCTCGAACGGTAGATCGCAGTCTGGAGCCTAAATGTTCGGTGCGGTGATCAAAGCCTGCTTTAACCTGTTAAAAGCAGAAAGACACTCTACCGTAAAACAAATGTGGCATCCTTTAACAACAATTGTGTAAGTGGTTTAGCAATTTTAGAATTTTTTTTGATAAATCGCCGATAAAAACCGGCGTGACCAAGGAAGCTCCTCACTCCCTTAACATTAACGGGAGGAGGCAGCTGCTCTACCACTGTCACCTTTACTTTATCAACCTAGATGCCTTATCGGAGACTAAATGCCCAAGTACAACTCCCACGTTAACCATAAAATGGCATTTCTCCCAGTTCAAAACCAAGTTAACCTCAATACATCTCTGCAAAACTTTATCAAGGTTAGTCAGACAATCATCAAAATCACTACCATATATGCTTAAATCATCCATAAAGACCTCCATAATAGACTCTATATACTCATAAAATATCTCCATCATGCACCTCTGAAAGGTAGCTGGGGCATTACACAAACTAAATCGCATCCTGTGATAAGCAAACACACTATGGGAATAGGTAAAAGTAGTCTTTTCCTGATCATCCGGATGAAAATGAATCTGAAAGAACCCTGAGTATCCATCTAGATAACATAAAAACTTATGTGAGGCCAGTCTCTCTAGCATCTGATCAATGAAGGGAAGGGGGAAATGATCCTTTTTCATGGCGGCATTTAATTGTCTATAATCAATACACATCCGCCAACCTGTCACAACACGAGTCGGTATTAATTCATCCTTATCATTTTTTACCACTGTAGTCTCTCCTTTCTTCGGGACTACATGTACTGGACTAACCCATTTAGAGGTACTAACAAAATAAATAATACCATCATCGAGAGGTTTCATTACCTCTTTCATCACCACTTCCTACATTTTCGGTTCAACTTGCGTTGACCCTGACGACAAGGTTTAACATCTTCCTCTAATTTAATACTATACATGCAAATATTAGGACTGATGCCATTTAAATCGTCAAGACTATAACCCAAAGCTTTCTTATTATTTTTCAAAAAAACAAATAAAGTAGACAATTGGTCATCATCAAGTTTAGCACTAACAATGACTGGGTATTGCTCAGTCTCATCTAGAAAAACATACTTAAGATGGGAAGGAAGTGGTTTCAATTCAAGCCTCTTTACCTCAACAGCATAAGAGGTATCTACCAACCTTTGTACCGTCTCACCCTCAGGAGTAGTAAAATCACGTCCATCCAAAGACGCTTCTAGCATACCCAACACAACGTCATTTTTCTCCGGGTTATCTGCACAATTATCCAAAACCATCAAAGCCTCTAACGGGTCCCTCTAACGGGTCCATCAAAGCCTCTAACCCGACCAATAATCACAAACTAACTCATCAACAATGTCAATGGCATAACAAGTATCCTCTATCATTGGCTTTGCAAGTGTTTTAGCCAAATTAAATGTCACCTTGTCATCCTCTACCTCGAGAGTCAAACGTCCCTGTTTGACATTAATAATAGCCCCTGCGGTATGTAAAAATGGCCTACCTAAGATAATAGGAATCCGGGTGTCCTCGGCCATATCTAACACAATAAAATCGACAGGTATAAAAAATTTACCTATACTAACAGGGACATTCTCTAAGACATCTAAAGGACGTTTAAATGATCGATCAGCCATCTGAAGAGTCACATTAGTGACTTTGAGGTTACCCATATTTAATTTCTTGCAAATCGAATAAGGTGTGGCACTTACACTAGCACCAGAATCACATAAAGCCTTCTCAATTACATAGGTGCCTAAAGTACAGGGAATGGAAAAACTACTTGGGTCCTTCAATTTTGATGGAGATTTGCTTTGTAGGAGTGCACTACACTCTTCTGTAAAAGCAATAGTCTCCACCTCATTGAAATTTCTCCTACGAGTTAAAATATCCTTCATAAATTTAGCGTAAAAGGGTATTTGGGTGATGAGCTCGGGGAAGGGAACAGTTACCTGAAGATTCTTGAAAACCTTCATGAACCTATCGAACTGCTGCTTGACCTTCGTGTTCTTTAACCAATTCGAAAAAGGAACTTTGATAGCAATAAGTGGCTCGGCAACTCTCTTCTTCCCTTTATTAGATAAGGGCATCTTATCAGCAACAGAAGACGACCCATCAGTAGCACGTAACTAATCAACAGTCTCGCCATCAGAAAAAGTCGATCAACCAATAGTACCAGTCGATCGACTACCGGCTTTAGTCGATCGACCAACAGTACAGTCGATCGACTTTTTCCCAATCTCAACAGTCTCTTGTGCAACAGTGTTAGTCGATTGACTCAAAGGACCAATCAATCGACTAAAATACCCAGTCGATCGGCCAACAGCATAGTTGATTGACTTTTACCAGAACTTTCAGCAGTTTCGTCAGCACACTCATTCTTATTATCAACATCCAAGCCTTTAATAATAACAGGTTCAACATCAGTAGGCATTTCTGGACCGTCATATGAAAGACTGCTTCAAAGATGAATTGCATTAGCCATGTCATGATGTTTATCCGGCTGAGATGGTAATACACCCGATGGTCAAATAGATTGCTTGTAGCCAACTGCGCCAATTGAGTTTCAAGCATCTTAATAGATGCATCTTTCGCTTGGTCACTTTTCTGAATGTGGACCATGAGCGACTGCACCATACTTTTTAATTCAGCTATCTCACTCGGATTTTGAGAAGTATTTTGCTGAGGCAAAGGGAACGATAGAGGATTTTGAAACATGACTCCGGTGCGGTGGAACATAGGTTGATTGTTGTTGTGGTGGTGGTGTTGGATTCAAAAAATTTTGACTAGTCCACCTAAGATTAGAATGAACTCCACTCTTATCACCATAATAGGAGTTGCTTTGCTTATAATGCTAAAAATCAAGCACTTGCTCCTTCTCGCTCATGCAATCTCACGAATAGTGCTCCTCTAGACCGCAACTATCACAAATGACAGTTTCTTGATGATGCAAGGCATTAACAGTTTGCTGATTTCCCAAGGATTGGGTAGTCTTGAACTCGGCAATGGAAGCAGTCAATGCCTCCAGCTGTGCTGCACAGCACTAGATTCACCAGTAGACCCCCTAACTCCCCTTGGATTTCCATACTCGGCCCTATGTGTAGCCATCTCCTCAATAGTTATCCATCTCATCAATATTATTCTTTAGTCGGTCATTAGCAGCGACATCTAGAAGGGCTCTATGATAATCATATAACCCATTATAGAACTGATTGCAGAGGAACCATTGCTAAAACCCGTGATGAGGAATAGAACGAACTAACTTTTTGAAACTGACCCATGTGTCATGTAAATCCATCGTGTTTGTTTGCTTGAAATTAGTGATCTGGCTTCTTAAAGCATTAGTTCTGGCCGGCGGATAATACCTTTTATAGAAGGCTAAGGCATGAGAATTCTAGTCGGTAATCCCGACAGCTTTTTTTTCCAAATCCTGATACCACTCACGAGCAGCATCCCGTAGAGAAAAAGGAAATAAAACCTCATTTACCTTCCCATGCGTAACACCAGGTGCAACAGGAATTGAACATCAATAATCTGTAAATATCTCCATATGTTTCCCGAGATCTTCATTAGAAGCACCTCCTAATGTGTTCCGCTCCACCAAACTGATGTTGGAAGGGCGAATATCAAATAAACCGTTGGTAGTAGTAGGGAGCTTGAACCCCTTAGGATTAGAGTCAACCATCGGCTCTGAATGTGTAGATAACTTCGGCATGATCGGTAGATTAACAATAACTGTAGCGGAAACTTCGGCAATATATTCTTCGTAGGCTGAATCAAGAATACTCAAGTCTTATGCTTGATGACTTTCCTTCCAAAAATTCCGTCTTGCTCTAAGGTTCTTCTCTGTTTTGGGATGAAACGGTAGTAACTCGGACCTGTGAGACCTGGGCATAAACAAAACTATGAAAGAAAATCTTAAGAACGGTCTAAAGGAACAAAAGTTCCCTGAGACAAAAGACAAACTAAGATAAACAAATGGAAAATCACCGTCTCCCCGGCAACCGTGCCAAAATTTGACAGGCTAATCGCACACCTACAAAAAATAAACCAACTGGCTTATACTAACGCAGTAAGGAAGTCGGGATCGTATCCACAGGGAGACTACAATTGTGTTCTATATGCTCAACTAAGTTTACCTATGTAATTACTGTGGTTTGTTTGATTTTTTTTCTATAACTAAACTACGAGTAATAAGAAAAGAGAAGCAAGCAATAATAAATGAGTCTAAAATATAAAAGAGAAATAGCTAGGACATCGATTCACTATGGAAGTGCAACGATCAAGTCTAGGGTCACTGATCAGTCAATGAAACAGTCTGAAGGGTAATGAACCGATCCTCTCGGTCCATTATTCCCCCTAAAATACTACTAATTTGCTCTCGCTCTAATTTGCATATTCTATTATTTGTAGCGAGTCTAACTACTTCCAATCTCTCGATCTAGGTCAAGGTTTACCAAGTCAATTAACCAATCATGCACATTGATCAACTAATCGCTATTAACTGCTACAATTAACAACACAGGTTCATATTCATGCCATATCTAATAATCTAACTACGACCGTCTCAAAACCATGGCTCTCCTAATCCCAGCATGAGAAATTAGCTACGCATATTTGAACTAATGATAACAACAACAATAGAAAAGATGATAAACAAACTAAACATGATTAAGAAGAGAAAATAACTATTAAACATAAACTAATAACAATAAAACAAAGAAGAAGAATAAAATCAGAAAATAGGAACGAAGAACGAGGATTTATTAATTATTGAAAGTCGGAAGAAGGATTACAAGGTTCAGATCTAACGTAGGAGAAGGAAAAGTTACAGTAGAAAGAGAATAATAGATAATGACCTGATAATGTTTTCAGCTTGATACTTATACGACTTTTCTCAAAACCGAGTCTATCCTAAAATACAACTTAAAAACTTCGGCTAAATAGGAGAGCAGTCGATGAACTATGAGAGCCGTCGATCGACTGATCTTGTAGTTAGCAATAGTCGATCGACTATGTAGGCTGTCGATTGACTTTTTTTCTTCAGCTCAGCATCTTCAACTTGTGCAAATCTCACTCTCTTCCATCCTTGCACGTACCAAAACATCGGTTTCCGAGCTCCACTTCATCAACCAACAGTAATGCTCCCCTAGGGACGAGTTTTGGCTCAAATCAGCTCAAGTGGCTCCAATATCTGCATAAGACAATATACAATCCCAAGTAGCCAATTCATGGGATAACAGTAGCTTACTCTACTCAAAATGGTATAAAAATGCGTGGTAAAAGATAGAATAATCAAGTAAATATAGCACACATCACGTGCCGCTATGATTGATGAACACCAAGCATTAATTAGAAACCAAACTTGGGCACTCATTCCTCGTCACCTCGCTCACAATGTTATTGGATGCAAATGGGTATACCGAGTCAAAAATAATCCGGATGGGAGTCTCAAACAACACAAAGCTTAATTAGTCGCCAAGAGTTTTCATCAATGTCCTGAAATTAACCACTCTAAAACCTTCAGTCCCGTAATAAAACCCACCACAATTCGCCTTTTTCTTACTTTAGTTGTCACCAACAAATGACATCTCCACCAACTTGATGTCATTAATGCCTTCCTTCAAGGTCACCTCACCTACACTGTTTTCATGTCCCAACCCCCTGGTTTCATTGACACCGACAAACCAAACCATGTGTGCAAATTAACCAAAGCCATCTATGGCCTTAAGCAAGCTCCTAGAGCTTGGTACATCGAACTCAAGACGTACTTGCTTGCCTTTGGTTTTCTTAACTCTTTATCTGACCCCTCCCTCTTTTTATACAATAAAAACTCTATCACCCTTTACGTTCTTGTCTATGTTGACGATATAATCATCACCGGTCTAAATACCCGTCACATCACTGACTTCATTACCTCTATCTCAAACAAATTCTCACTCAAAGACCTTGGTCCGCTGCCATATTTTCTTGGCGTAGAAGTCACACCTACCATCTTAATCTTACATTTAAAATAAATAAAATATTTATCGTATCTTCTACACAAGTTTAGAATGAATGGATGCAAACCTGCCTCCACACCCATGGTTTCCCACCCGCCACTTCTCAAACAACCTGATCAATCCATTGAGAATAAAACTGAATATCGCGCACTTGTTGGTAGTCTACAATATCTTTCCCTTACACGACCCGACATAGCCTACTCTATCAATTAACTTGCTCAGTATCTTACACACCCCACTGGACCAGCCTCAAACGTCTCCTTAGATATATCCCAGGAATTCACCTTGGGATCCACCTCGATATATCATCTCCGCTGTGCCTCCACGCCTTTTACGATGCCGATTGGGCTGGCGACTCCGATGACTATATATCAACCACATGCTACATTGTTTACATTGGCCACAACCCCATTTTGTGGTCTTCCAAAAAACAAAGAGCACTTTCTCGATCATCTACTGAAGTAAAGTTCAGGGCAATTGCAGACACCACGCCTGATATTTTAAAGTTGAATACTCATGTTATTAAATGGAAAACATTTGAGTATTATGTTGAAAATTTTATGGGTTGTGATTTATCCTTACCTTAGAATTTTGTTTATCTGCTCCATATACATAATATTTTCATCATCTTAAAGCTTTGATTTCAAAACTCACACATTTAACTTGAAAACATGGTATAATTACGATGGAAACTCGGGGCTTTTAATTTGTTTCTTTGCTTTATTGATGTTAGCAACTAAGGTTTTAGTTTGATATCGACTAACTTTAGTTTGAAATCCTAATGTTTTACGTTAAAAAATATACTCTAGTTTGAGTCAATATTTGTGTAGAGGTATATATCGGTTGCGCAGCCGCGGAGGAAGTCGTCGTTGGTGGCATCTTGGTGGTGTCTTACTTGCCTGAGAATGTTGGTTTTTTATTTGAGAAGGGGACGTTAGCAATTTATTAGCATACATAATGAGTATTCAATATTTGACTTTTTGGACCTTTTAATAAGTAGGCTGGTCTTATAGTAAAAGATTATCTTATACAACAATTTGTGTATTCCTAATATTAACGCTATTACTATTATATTATATTAATTTATTACAATTTTTATCATTATATTAATATATTTTTTTATTTTTTATTTTTTTTTCAAGAAAAACATCTCTATTTTATTCATCCAAATTGGGAATAAGGAGTAATCTTACAATGTCTATCCTCTAGCAAGCCTCGAAAGGCTTACACAAATCAACTAGTAAGTTGTACTATTACATCATTAATCTCTACGCCCTTACTTTGATTTATAAGAGGGATACCAACAATATACTTGATCCTCCTAAGCAAGATAGTAGCTTGTCGTTCCTGCCCTTTGAATGTCCTCAAGTTTGGTTCATGCTAAATATGATTAATAGTCACAGTAAGACGTAAAATGAACCATTGATGCTTCCAATGCTTTCGATGCTTTCTACTTTGACTCCATCTAAATTCTCTATGCAAATTCATCCTAGAGCGATGGATCTTCATCCTGGCCAGCATACTTCCCCAAATAGAATTGGTATAAGTACAATTAAAAAACAAATGCTGATGAGACTCTGCTTGTTCCTTGCACAAACTGCATCTATTTATCAAAATGATCCCTTTTTCAACAATATTAACGATGGTAGCCAGTTTACCTTCAGCAGCAAGGGTAGCTGTCACTCAATGTGCTGGGAGAATAATGGGATTTGCAAGTACTTTTGTCCAAGCCTTATAAACACTAGTGGGTCTAAGCCCCATGTAAGCAGCTGCAACACTAAACCTCCCATGCTTGGTGCACTGATGAATGAATAGCTGAGCCTCGGCTATAGAACCGAACCTTTGAATGCAGTGATTTCTAACCGCCATGATGGCTTTGAAATATATTATTTTTATATTTATTATACTTATTATTATACTTATTATTTATTATTATCAAAAACGCGAACTTTTATTGATATCAAACGAAATTTTTACATTAGAGGGTTGCCGAGATTATTATTTACAAAAAAAAAAAAAAAACACGCGTACCCCTGTGGTTTGAACTTTTGCATGATATATTCAATTTTTTTTATTCGGAAAGCTTTATGAACTTAGAAAATGACAATTTTTTTCAAAGCAACCATCTTTTCGAGTACTAAGATTTGAAAAAAGAAATGGGTATTTCATGCAAAATGACAAACCTCAAGGGTAACGTGTGACTTTTCGTTATTTTTATTACTAGTATTATACTACTAATTTTTTTTATATATCTTATTAGATTATATTAATATGCCAACAATGCCATCACACGACACGGCATGATCTCTGTAGATATATCCCCATCAAAGACCCGAGAGCAAGCAGAGGACGGTCCAGGCACCGAAAACAAAGGAATACCCAACTGATAGCTAAGCACACAACGGTAAGTCCTAATGTTCATAATCTGCCCCAACCCGGAAATAGGAACCACACGAAGCTAATCAGAGGCATGACCACCATGCTGAGACTTCCACAATACAACCCATCGAGGAGTCAAAGAGAAAATCGATTCTGCATTAGCAGCAACCCTCGTGAAATATATGCCTGCCAGTTTCTTCATAAGTTTGGGGGCAGCGATCTCACTAAGTTTACGCAGAAAGTCTGAACCCGTAACCACATCAAACACACTTAAAGCCGCATCAAAAGTGGGTCCAGGAGCCATGATCTCACAAATTGTTTGTTAAAACATCACTTTGCAACTACGCGAAAGAGTAGATATCATTGAGTGTTATATTGTCATTTAGTGGGGGGCCATTTACATCACCAAATTCAAATGAGTAAATATGATAATGCTAGGTAGTGATTTAAGAACAAACTCCACTTTTAAGATCTAACTACTACTTCAATTAAATTAAACTAGTCACATTTCTTTTGGGACAATTTATTGCAATTTCGGTTTTTACCGACATTAAGATGAAGACCCGATCGACAACCATCTTCCATAATCAGATCCAAAACCTTCCCCACGATCAAGGTATCCCCCACAATAGTGCCATCATATAAGTATCAGGCCTGTAAACTCAAGTCAAAAGAGTCTCTGATCTTACAAACCAAAGGATGTAACAATAAAGCAAAAAGTAAAGAACCCAAAGGATCACCATGTTGAACCCCCTGACAAGACCACAAGTTGTGCTCACCATAATATAAACGAGCAAGACTAGAATAGAAAAACTTCATCCAACGGGAGAGAACAAGGTAATGGCTACGGACCTCGCGTAACATAGCCTCACGATTGACCATGTTAAAGACATTCTGAAAATCCACCAACAGCATGGAAAGGCCAACCTAATCCCCCAATCCTCAACAAACCGATTCAAGGCGTGCAAGATAGCCTCTCCTCCACCGGATACCTCAACGCCGAACTGGAGACCTGCAAAATAACCGCTCAACAACGGGCCACTCAAAAAAGCACCAACCTTAGAGACAAGCCGTCTCCAAATCGTACCCACTGGAATAGGGCGAATGTCGCCGCCTAGTTTAACAAGTGGGATGAGCGGGGCACTAATAATGTACTCACCAAGAACCTGCTGGCATTTTTCCTCAAGGAAAAGATTAACCACCCGAGTGATAAAGGCGATCAAATCATCTGAAATGGCAACAACATCTCCGCTCAAACTATCCAAAAGATGTTGAGCACGAATAGCGTCCCTCCCACAAGAAGTACCACGCGGAAAACCCCTAATCATATCAAGAACAACTGTCATGGACGCAGTGAGGGGATGGTGATCAGTATGAAATGGAGGCAAGGTGGGAGAAGGAACGATGGGGTGCTTATCTTTCAAAGCCGCAAGAGTACCATCGGAGTAAGAAGCAATGCCGGAAGAAGAAAGCACTCGAACGGCATCAGTATAATTGACCATCACAAATCTTCCGCTAACACTGCCTAATATTGAGCTCATTCAAGTCAAGATCCTCCTCCACACTTAAAGAAGGAGCAGCTTTATCTAAGGTCTTCTGCAGGAGCTGCAAAGGGCCACCTGGCACACCCTGGAAGAAGTAATACTCTCCTCCTGACAGGGTC
>JAOWBH010099824.1:0-14257 GCA_028566215.1 Silene coronaria | reverse complement strand
GCGTCACATATAGGCGCCAAAACAGCACGCTATCTAAGCAATCTTCCGAACCAGATTCTCGAGTCAAAGCCTCACTCTCAACCGATTTAACTAGAAAAGGACAATTGTGCAAAATCTCAAGTTAAACTAAGGAAGGCCTTCTGATCTTCCTATCAATGCAATTCTACAACACAACTGCAATTCCGGAATACCAAATCATTAACAATCTTTCAGAATTGTCATTAGACACTCGAGGTAAAGAACATACATATTCTCCCATCGTCCCAATCATTTTTTTTTATATGTATAGGAGATATTTTAATTAATGTTTTAACAAATATTGGTTTTGGCAGTAACAGGCATCATTCAATGTCCAAAAAATTGTCCACTGTTTTCAAGGTAGATCAACACCCCAACCAGAGGTCCTACGATAGGGGTCTGAGGGAACATTACAGGTGAGGCATACTATAGTTCATATCTTCAATTGCTCTTAGCTTCAAAAATGAACAATGGAAAAGTTTCTCTATCTACCAAAACAAAAGTACATACAGCCTCGTTCGTCATGATTAATGACAGAAGATCAAAATTCAGTGCAACATAAAGGATCACTATAACAGCTAATCCTCTGCTTTCAGCTTCCTCGAATCTAAACCATCAACATGGGACTTGGTCAGTTAATCTTAGGCTTTGCCCGCCTTGGTCTAAGAAGTAACCAGACAATAAGCAAAACCACCAAGAAAGCGGGAATCGTCGTCATGTCAAACTCGACATCTACCTTCCGGTCTTTAGTGCAGTGTATCGGATGTAAGAGAGCTACTGTTGAATTAACTTGTTCCGCAAAGCTACAAAAATGTACATCATCAAATATTATTCCAGCTTCAAAAAAGAAGGGGAAAAGGGAACAAGATAGCCAGGCCCAGAAGAGAAAAAGATTCACATGTAGCTTTTTAATATCATAATTTCAGTAGATCCTGGTCATCTACATATAGCAATATCAGTTTATAGTTTTCATATTTCAAATTTTACTTACGAGATGCTAATTTACTGGGTTACCCTGTTGCGTACAGAAAACGGATAAGACCAACTCAAGCGCACAAATAACACAAAAACTTGCATGAGACTCACAAGTGAGACCAAACCCGTTTACCCTGACCTCAAGAGTACTTTAAATCAGGCATCACAGGGAAGCAATTCAATAAAACATGAAGCGCAAATAGAAATCTACTTAAATGTCGCAATAAATGGAAGCAAGGCCCCAAGCAGAATATCATCAGAAGCACCCAGATGATAGGAACTCTGTTTTCAGACTCTGGCTATGTTACTTCGACTCGGTTGCAAGTGTTGCAAGTGACATGGTGTTATAGTGTCAGGATCGAGTATTATATGACACTGTTTCTTACTTTTTGGCCCAAAGTGAAGTGTAGACATTCGTGTCAGAATATCTCAGTGTCCAACGAGCAGTATGCGGCAAAAGCAACGTGTCCAAGTAACATAGCTTTCTGAAATATCTTTTTGTCATATGCCCTACCTTTTTGATGCATCATTCAATGTGTGCAGCAGCCTTAAGCCATCGGTATGTCTCAACTCTGCAGCCACAGTAGCCATCTGAAAGCACACTTCATTAGAACAGACTTAAAAAAACATGTAGATGAAAAGACAAGATAAGAAACTACTCACTCTTTTCCACAAACTAACAACAAACTTGTACTTGTTCACTAGATCTTTCTCCTGGGACTGAAAAAGCTTGAATGATTTAAGAGCTGGT
The DNA here is from genome assembly GCA_028566215.1 of Silene coronaria. Lineage (NCBI taxonomy): Eukaryota > Viridiplantae > Streptophyta > Magnoliopsida > Caryophyllales > Caryophyllaceae > Silene > Silene coronaria. The sequence continues at coordinate 12,513 of JAOWBH010099824.1, read as the reverse complement.
TGCAGTCAAGTAGCCACTTGGACAGATTTTAGTCACAATAAAAATTGAACATACACGACAAACATGCTGATATGAAAGGATTTTATAATGTTTTTTCTATTCCTCAGTAATTAAAACAAAGGGATCGTGTACGACACTGAGGACCTCGCTGCTCAAAACTGTTTCCTTAGAGGACCTCAACTGATACATCGACCTTGGATATTGATTATTTTAGCATAATCTACAGAACATTAATTGGTAAAATATTGGGCGTGAATGGGTGCTGGCATGGCGAGCAGGGTACATCCATTCTGGCCCTGAGATCTCTGAGAGTGAGTAAACATAGTTTAGCAAAATAACTGTCCTACCAAGCTTTACAATTACGTTGTTTGAGTGAGCTCCCATGGTAATGGTGCAAATTACCGAACTCAAATACTGTAATCGAATTTCCCTAATACTTGAACCACAAGGTTTTCACCAGTTTGTATCAAATAAATATACGCCTTGACCACATAAGACCTCCCATCAGCGAAGGATCTATAGCACAGAGGTCGTAAACTAATACAATCAGCAGTCCCAAGAAAATTAGTTGAACAACCTGATCGAACTGCAAGCTTTATCTATATTGGACATAAAAGTAAAAGGGTTAAAATCAGCAACTACAGGACTAAGGAATCGTTAGCAGAAACAAGATTTGGTTTTCAAACGAGCAATACTTGGATACACTAGGGACAACCCAGAACAGTTAAGCCACTCTTCTGCTGGAGCTACACAGGTTTACCTCAGTTTATATTTTTCTTAAAATGATGAGCCAGCCTTTACATAAATGGTAAAAGACGACATTAAAAGATGGTTATAATCAAGGATACATGTTTGCTCCCGGACCAGGAGGCTTATCGCTGAGTTCACAAGCTGAATAGATTCTTCCAGACTCGTGATAAGATAGTTTCGTGCAATTGTATCTGACTGGAATTGGGAAATCCGCCAGCCTTGAGTGGTGATAGAAAGAGGACTGCAGCCCACAGACCATATCCAATTCTGTGCATTGAAGGGAAGAATTGATTGACAAACAAAAGGACAAGTAACAGCACAACACCTGACTCAAGCCATGAAGCGGTAAATGGATCATAAGAAAATGCATCAAGGTCACTGTCGTATTTAAGGGCCATTTGGTATGGAGGTCTCAGTAAAGGGTAAGCGAATGAATAGTAATCATTCTCTTTGTTTTGTTATATCTAAATGGTTCCTTTTACCAAGCCAACCACATCTATCATTCACCAACATCCACCACCACCCATCACCACCTTCGCAACAACCACCAGCAACACCCCCGCCACTACCACCACCACCAGGAAGCACCGCTAGTGCCTCCACTCTGCCACTGTTGCCGACGTCCCCCTTCCCTGCCCGTCTTCCAAAAACGCCAGACCACCTAGTCGAAAGTCGTCAAACCACAGTCTAAAACCACCACCCCATCCTTTGAAACTTCTCCCAAGCCCTGAAACCTCCTCCCCCACCCCGCAAACACCGGATCTAGTGTTTTGAGGGGTGGTAGAGGGATTTCAAGGATTGAGGAGAGGTTTCCAAAGGTAAGGTGGTGGTTTTAATTGGTGGTGTTAGGGTTTCAATGAGGGTAGTCTGGGGTGGGGAAGGCGAGGCTGGTGTAGAGGTAGCGGATATCAATGGCGACGGGTAGCAGGTGGTGCTTGTGTGGTGGTTGACTTTGGTTGTGGGTTTTGTGGTGTGGGTGGTTTGGAGTTGTTCAATATTTTTCATGTTTCAAACCAAACAACTAAAATCATCAAAGGGTATCACTGTATCAGATTCATTTCTTCTTGTAACGCTTTCCTAATTCATTTCCCTTACCCCTCTTCCAACCAAACGCCCCCTTAGTATTTAAAAGAATAAAATTCATCTTAAACATCAGATAGAATTTTGTACTATGTAGGACATCAAGTCAGGCCTATGTTAGATATCAAGTGAGGCCTATGTTACCCTGACATTGCTTCAAGTGTTGGACCCAACACGACACCGTATGAGTGAGTGAGAGAGAGAGCCGAAGTAACGTGTAGTGTCAGAAAGTCAGACATGCAATCTACAACAAAAGTGAAGTGTCGGAATAACATAGAGATAATCAAACAGTAACCAGTGAACTTGAATATTAGAAACACCTCAAAAATGGGCATCTGCATACCTCCATAGCAGTCTCATGAGCATGACTGTATACAAGATGAAGCGGAAGCAAACCAGCTAAATGTTCAGAAGCAGCAGCAATTGCAGCTTTTATAGGCATCCTGAAACAAAAACACCAATAACATTACCCAGTGCCTCAAGGATTCTCGTAAATTGCGTGGTCCTGGGGAAAGGGAGGATGTAGACAGTCTTGCCCTTGTGTTAACAACACAAAGTGTTGTTTCCGGATGACCCAAAATGAAATTGAATCGACCACAAAGAAAGGAGTAAGAATGACGAACCATAAATTTACCTCTTAACTGATTTTTCAAAATGCTATGAAGGGATTAATTTTAGAGCAACAAGCCGGGTAAAGTATGAAATTAAACAAGGAGGGGTATGGTGTCATTGGAGAAAGCGGAAACTAACAACAACAACAACAACAACAACAACAGAGCCTTAATCCCAAAAAGATTTGAGGTCGGCTGACATGAATCATCCTTTAGAACCGTCCATGGGTGACGGCACACCTCAAAATGCGAAAATATAGAAAAAGAAAAGTGGAAAATAAATGGGGAGTGAACATAATACAAAAGACAAGGTAAACTTATAGGTTTTGATTTCTTGTATAAAAAAAACTTAGAATTTAAATCGAGAATGGATTAAAATGATTTTGAGAATCGAAGTAAAACTTAATGGTCCAGAATACCTTAAAAGTAAACCAAATATTATTATAGAAGTTTTGGTAAAAATGTGTAATAAATCTGAAATGAACAAATGAATTTTGAAAAATTAAATAAAAACACTAAAATTTTCAAATAACAGGAGATACTAAAAATCCACATGTATCATTTCCCTCCATTGTGCCCTCTCCGTCACCATTCCATTCCCTCTTAAGCCCAAGAAATCTCATATCGTGCTTATCACTCTCAGAGCCTCAGCCATGTCTGTTTTGGTCTCCCTCTACCCTAGCAACATTTTTTGTTCCCCACGTCTCGAGCCTCCTAACTGGTGACATATAATGAGACCAAAAAAATACGAGGCCAAAGGGTAGAGGAAGTAATGGAAGTAATATAGTGTTTGGAGATCCGATGGAGGTTTGAATCAGAATTGTTCAAGAAGTTAAGTTTGAGTAAGTCATGTAACTCAATATCACTAGCTGGTGCTACCAATAGCCTTCAATTGCTAATCATCCTCCAATGTTGGCTTCTTCAAATAAATGAATACTCTAAGAGCAGTCAGTTCAAACTTGTTCACCGGGCTTCTTATGTACTCAGCACAATGTTCCCTAATCCTGTGACTTGCCTCATGCACACTCTAATTAGCTGTTGTCGAAAATTTGGGCCAACCGAATCATTACGAGTGTATGTGTCATAACTCACAACTAACACTCCAACTGGTTAGGAAATTGACACTTGACAGTAGATTTAAGACTGTAAGAGTATTCTAATGAGTTTACAAGAATTGGCAACTACAGCCATAGTAAAAATTTCCCCTTTTGGGCTCAGAAGCTTACTAGGAGATTTCAAATTTTATTTGGTTGTGTTGCTACTTGCTAGAGTAGTGAGTTGAGTTGTTATAGTATATACTCCTATTAGGTAAGACCCAATTGCTCCACTGGGCCTTAAATAACACAGTTAAACCAGATAATTTCATAGGAGTATATCACATCTCCAAATTCAGCAACATAATTAATAAGTTGGCTACAAATTGGCAATATAAAGACAAGTTACCGCAAATCCCAGAGGATTGATTGTCCATTGCACTGCAAATGACTTTCCCAGGATGAAGAGTCAGACTGAACAACAATGATCATATCAGAAAGAGCTTTTGCCTGATAATGTTTATCAACAAGTAATGGATCACCGTGGATAAACCAGAATATGGGAACCTCCAGTGTCAGCCTGTCATTTGCGTGCTTTCCTGTAGTTATCATGCATTTTATCAACTCAAGCCCTCAAACCAGTTGACATGTTATTTACCATAGCATAACAGCATAAGAAATACCGAATTAAAAGGTCCATCAGCTTGTGCTATTTCAGTTGGACGAAAACTCAGAATTTTGCAATGGGCTAAACTGGAGACTACTCATTCTTTGATGGCTAAGTGAACTATTATTTAAAGAATACTGGCATTGTAGAAGTAAAACATGAGAAAGTTCAACAATATTAAACAAGCTATAAGTAGGTCGCTTTAATCACTTTATGGCTTTAATCTTAGCCTCACAGGAATTGACACAAACTAGTCATGATAAGTTCCACATAAGTTCCAAAATAAAGTCACAGACATAAGATAACCTTTCAGTGAATTATGATCATTTATCCGTTGCAACTGATGTTGAAGAATGGATGAATCCAGATAATTAGAGACAATTTTTCTGTATGTTCCATTGACTAATAACATTGGCACAGCAGCTGCTCTCCTAGATACTGAGAAAGCCATAGCCAAAGCAGGATCATCGGACAGTGGTAACCTGCAGGCATCAAAAACCAATCAACACAATGACTAGTTGCTAGACTTGCTACATATACTGAAACTAAGGTTAACAAATTCATATATGCTCGATTCGGAGTCAATTTGTATTCACAATTCGCGCTATTTTGCGTATCGATTCGGTGAGAGTATTGCAACGACCATAATTCGCAAATTTTGTTAAAAAAATAAATAACAATTGTCTTATTAAAAATCATAGTTTTCCTACTTCCTAAGCAAACAAAAATAGAATAAGTTATGCAAGAGCATTAGCAAAAGTAATTATTATTATTGAGGTTCTCACCAAGAGCTTCATTTAAAAAGTTCATCTACTAAACCATAAACTTTGTTCTTAATTTTAACTTTTAAGAACTGAGTTCTACAATAAGAACTGGGTTCGTAAACATATTGAAATGTGATGACCAATGATCATGACACAGAAAAATGTGGGGTGTCTTTAAACTTTGTCCATTTCCAAAAAAAAAAAAAAAAAAAATCATCGATTGTGGATTAAAGTTCTTAGATGGAATAGGAGGAATATGACACGGCATGAAAAGAACTTTATATAGAGTTTTCTATTGCTATTGCTCTAGATAGACAAATGGTCAAATGGCTCCACCTGGACACCTGGTATGAAGAGAGAGGGAAACCACTTATAATGCCCAATTCCCAAATACACAGCCAGCTATTCCCCAAAAAACTCATCTTTTCTAACAAGTCACCAGCTATTCTCCAGCATTGTGAGCATTCAACTAGCACTATGAAATAACGGGCTTGACCCAGGGTTTTAAATAGCGGTATCGGTTGCGGTAATGGAGTCGCAGAATCGTCCCCAACTCGAACGTCGCGCTCCGAATCGCGGATATCGGAGTGATAATTATTTTACTTTGTAGATATTTCATCATCTATTGACTATTTCATATAAAGTTAAGATCAATTCTATTTAGGATAATTAATTTGACCAATGCTATACAGTTTCTAAGAGCTGTTCATTAAAAAAAACTTGGCCGGTACAAGTTGTAACTCCTTCATATCAGGTTCATAGCGGGATGTAACGGGCCGAGCTCGCCAATACAAGTTATAAATCGGTCATCCCGGCCGATACTTTCCTGCTTTCAATTTGCCCGATACATCTCGGGATATCTCGTATCAGCGGCCTCTGATACCGATATATCTAGGGCGATATGATACGTCACAGCCGAGATTTTAAACCTTGGCTTGACCTGTTAAACAGGAATAACAGTAGCTGCAGTGGTCTGGCTAGTGAATTGCTAAATATTTGGTGAGAACCAGTCAAGACTTTTAGTAAATAAATAATACTGAATAAAAGATACCGAGGGAGTGTCACCCATGTACCATGTACAAAAAAAAGACCAAGAGGGTGACACCCGATGAGAGGTAGATGCATAAGCTCTCATGAATAATCTTACCCACAAAAAGAAGATAACTCAAGAACCAGTCAAAGATTAAGACCAATGTTATTCCAACTTGCTGAATCGAGGCTGACAGTTCAACCAAGTTAGTGAACAGTTGTCAACTCTTGAGTTTTCCAACAAAAATACGGCAAGCTCGATTTAGTGCTTTTACCTAAGAACGTTGCCAAAATGACACATAACAAGACACTCTTCCAAAAATTAATATCTATTTGAATAAATTGTGTTTTAATGTGTTGTGTTTGCCTCACATTCATCCAATAATAAAAAAAAATGGTTAGCATGTCAGCAAACTTATATTCCCGGTCAACAGGAATTGCTTGGTATCCAATTGATCAATCGTGGTGCCGTTATTGGAGAATGAAGTCCGCAATTTATGTGGTGTTCACCCTCCTATTGAGCACTATAAATAGCCATCATTATCTCTTGCATATGTAACAATGCCAATATCAACTCTCCCCCACCTTGTTTCATATATCCTCTTTTGTTATTACACTCACTTTTGTATTTCGGGTTTAAAATATAAACTCGTAAAGAGGTGAATAACTTAGGCTATTGTGTATAAGTCTAAGACGAATTTTCTTGTACTCCCGTTTTATTATAGTATAAACTTTGGCTCTCTCGCCGGTGGTTTTACCTATATTTACAGAGTGTGTGCCAAAAATCTTCTTGTGATTTTTACCATCATTCATTTAATTTCTCTTTAGAGTTGAATTTATTTCGCTTCCGGGCACTCTATACCGCAACAAAATGTCATAGGAATAAGGAAAGGATTCCCTATACTGTTGAGAATGATGGCAAAATATTTTTCATGTCCGCACCACAGGTCTCTTTTCTGACCCCTCATCCAGGTTACGACAAAGAGATGCACAACGCAGCCAACAACAAAACCGAAGAGATGTAAGGTTGACCAATGACACCAAATGGCAATGGTTAAAGCCATAGATCCATAGGAGAAAAGGAATCAAGCCATAGATCCTTAGGAGAAAAGGAAACTATCAAAGGTTAACCGATGACACCACATGGCAATGGTCAAACTCTCACGTGTAAACCAAACTATCATCCCAAATTAATTTCAAGTTATTCTTCTTAACATTGCTTTAACATACCCGCATATAAGTACGCTTATTGTTCACTAAAGAGATATAATGATGATAAAATCCTCACATGTGCTGGCTGAACATCACTTTCTGCGAAGGTAATGATAAAAATGATAGCCCCTCCATTAGTGCCTTTAGATCCACTGGTAATTGCTTGATGCTCCTGAATTTCTGCAACAGCAATCATAACTTTTTAGTTGTGTTGCACTGTTGCATATGTCCACATAGGCAACTAACATGAATAGTCAAAACACAGATGACTATGAATAAAGCCGACATGCAAAATCCAGTTGCTTCAAGTGTAGAAGGGGAAAGAGGGGTCAGAGTACGCAGCGTTTCCCCTATAATGATAATGTTTGTTGCCAACTGGCCCTTAACCATTAACTGGACGATTATCTACAACTTCATGAAAACAGAAGCGCTGATGGATTTACCATTAAGTAATTTACACGGGATTGATTGAACATGGAGAAAAGATACCCTAGTGAAGGGGAAATATTTTACAAAGACGTACAACAATAAAAAAATGAAAAGAATTAGAAAAACCTTACATCCTGAGTAATGAAAAATAACTGATAAGAGATCTGATCATAGAAATGGAATGCTCCATCTGCTACAGAAGGGGCAATAATGTGCTTCATAGATCCCCTCAAAATTGAACCTAAGTGCGCTAGAAAGGTATCACGGGCGACTGTGTAATTGTGCATTGTCTGCAAAGTACACTCTGTCAATACATGAAGACCTCATAAAAGAAAAAAAAAAGTCGTATTTTGGAATTAACGAATAAAGCTCCCTCATGCCAAAAGATTGTCAACGTCAACCTTTTCGACTCAACATAGATAGAAAAAATTGACAAAAAAATGGATAGAGTTGCACCATAAATTCAAACTGTTGATAATAACACTTTCAAATATTCAAGTGATGGCCTGATGGCCAAACTTTAAGCCCAAAAGTCAAATGTGACCATTTGGAGGCAGAGGGTGTTTAAAATGCCCGTTAGAGTTGGTTGAGTTAAAGCTACAAAAATATACCACGTGCGCATCACTGAAAAGATTCCAGCTCTCCATTTTCTTTAATGCATCCAGTGCCTTTTTCTTATGGATTTCACCAAATTCATCACCTTCCATAGACTGGAGCTCCTTCTTTAATTCTTTCATTCTTTCGTCAAGTTCTGCAATACGAGTTCTAAAACTGGTGAAATAAAAGAAAAAAAAAAAGTTTCAAGAACTTCTTTCCTCGGTTATTTTATCAAGGAGCAGGAGGGCGGGAGCCTATTGGCTAACACATTAAAAAGGAAAAAAATATGGAAAGGAGTTTCAGCGAATTGTAAGATACACAGAGCTAAAAAATATAGACTGTAATGATCTCACAAAATAAGCTTCTACAATTGAACAGCGTATGATGTGTAAAGCAATAGCATCAGGCAAAACAGGAATATGAGGCATATGGAAAGAAGATAAGATGCAGTAAGATGCCTACAAAATCGCAACCCGTCTGCAAGGCTCTTCACAGTATATACTTATAATATGGTGAATAAACAAAAAAAAACAAAAATGCTGAAGCACCACTAAAATACCTTCACAAAGGGCGAGCCTCACTTTCCTCCCCTTGCAATGCTTAAAAGCAAAAAGCTCATAAATATCAATTTCTGCTAGTAGGATGTCAATAGCTTCCTGTTCCTTCTGAGAAGAATTAAACAATCACCAGGAAACCAAAATTTAAACCTGAGCATACAACCTCACTTAAACCATCACAATGAAATAGGGGAATCACTAACATTAATAAAAAAAAGTGAAAAGAATTATCTGGAAGCCCGTCTCACCATCTTTCCACTTTAACTGGGACCAATTCAAGAATGGGATTCACACAAACAATTACCAAAAGCCTATAAGTCTCTAAAACACCCTATACCATCTATGTTGCTCAAACTCAGTTGTATCAACACGAGAGACAGGTTGCAAATTGGCTTTAGAGAGAGTTGCCGACCACTCTACACAGTACTGAAAAAACTGTTTGAAAGGGGAAAGAAAAGGGCTAGACTACAGCTATCTTTGCAACATTACCATCCCTGACATTCATACAGCAAATGAAGGATAAGAAGAAAGAAGATAATTTGTTTATAAAAGATATACTTTTCGACAACAATTAATAAGAAAAACACTTACATCACCAAGAGCAGAAAACTTTTCTTGAATTGCATTTTGCAAGTGCTCTTCAGCTTCCTCTTCAGTTATTTCTATAAAAAGACAAAAGAATGTTGAATTAAAGCTACTTGAAGCATATCAAAAGTACAAAACAATAGACCACGTCATTTCCCGTGCCAAAACATAAAAACTCTGTAAAGAATCAGCAGGACTGAATGGTAAAGCAGTGACCATAAGAACTATATCACGAAGGAGCTCCTGATAGTCTGATACGGGGAAAAAAGGAAGAGAACAGATAACCAGAAGAAGCAGAGCCAATTTCATTATTATATGGTTAGCTACTATTGTTCAGACGCGGGGCAAATTATAGTGAAAGAAGAAGCCAAAATTACAAGGGATTTGCCTATTGTGGGTAGGGGAGACATCTTAAAAAGGGAACTTTAGCCATGAACTTGAAATATTTACCTTTTTAGGTGAAATAAAGAGATGCTGGACGATTAAGTCTGAGAATGGTTTTAAAAGGGAAAAAAAAAAAAAAAAATCAAACTATACGTTTCGTAGACTAGTCTCTTTCTCTACTAGTCTGCTTTATACATGCGAATCTCCTTCATGCCTCAGCAATGAGAAATGTCAAGTTGAGAAGGATTGGGCACCTATTTCACACCCTTATCTTTTAGTGTCATGTTGGTAAGGGTACGATACGGTTTTATTATACGTATACGATATGGTATACAATTTTAGTTATACGCATTTCCGTATATCCGATACAAATATCCGTATATCCGATACGGTTTATACATAAACCATATCGGATACGTATCAAACTGAATATATGGTTTCTGATACGGTTCCTTTTTTTCTAAAATAACGTATTTAAAAAAACATTTAAAAATCACAAAACATCCAATTAGTTGGTGACTAAGCCTTATTGCTATTACACTTTTTAACTTATTTAATCTTATAAGCATTAAGGGGGCGTTTGGTATATGAAAGGGAAAGGGAATGGATTGAGGAAAGGGATTGAGGGGGAAAGGAATGAGATTACCCCAAAGTTACAAAGTTGTTTGGTTACTCCATTGAAAAGGAAATTAATTACTCAAATTACAGTAGCCCAACCAATCACCCATTATTCCCCACTGCCAACTACCACTTCAAACACCCAAGACCACCTTCCACACTCACCCAATGTCGTCACTGTCGCCGCCGTCACTACCAAGATTATACCAGTGTTGGCGGCAGCGTCGGCGCCATACCCACCACACACCACTCCATTTTGAATCCTCTAACTTCATAAACTACCATTTACATTAAATTTTGTAAATACAAGTAATTGTTCAGTAAAGTTGCTCATTATTTACGATCTTACGCGATTTAGATCTTGGTATGTGTGTTTCTTACTGATTTCCTATCATTTGTATGTATTGAGTCAAAATAATTATGAGTGATTTGAATGTTTTTTTAAGGCTGTAGCAGTCTTCTTTTCATGATTTCAAACACAATGAGGAGCAGGGCGAAGGCCGGAGATGGTGGATTAATGGTGTCGTCGGCGAGGCGTAAGTGTTGGTGATCAAGACGAATCCAGGTGGGGATTGGTTGTGTGCCATGTAGGCGGCAACATGGAAGTGGGGTGGCGTCAGTGGCCGGTCATGGGTAGGCACTTATGGTGGTGGTGGTGGTCGGAGTTTGGCAGGGAGCATTGGCAATGATGATGAGATATGGTGGTGGGTGGGTTAGAGGGGTAATAAAATTCATTCCTTAGGGGGTGAGGGGTAAGGATTTAGAGGGATGTGGGGGTAAGAGATGGGTGAAGGGAATGATTGAAAGTGACAAACAAGCACCAACAAAGGGAATTAGTAACTTTTATTCCCTTTCCTGAATACCCCCAACCAAACGCCCCCTAATACTCTTTAAGTTACTAAAAAATATATAATCACACATAAAAAACAAAAACAAAAACAAAAAAAAAATTATACAAGTGCAACTGAAAACCGGATACCGTATATACGGTTTCCGTATATACCGGGAAAAACTGGATATATGATTTTCGTATATACTGAAAAACTGTATCGGATAAGGATACTAAAAAAGGAGATTAAAAACTGAATATTCGATACGGTTCCAAAACCATATCGAATATACGGTTTTGCTCACCCCTACATGTTGGACACAGGTGTAGCCCTAGAAGTGAAGAGTCGAAGTAACACTGCTAGCGACAAAATTAGATAGCATACAACTTGATCAAATAGAAAAATAAGATACAAAACAGGAAAAACGCTATCAAATACCTGAAACTGCACCAATAGTTTTTGTGACATTGGGCAAGCTTTGCTCAGTACGAACACCTTGTCCTCCAACTGCCGGGCCCCATGTAAAAGGGCCAGCACTTAGATCAACAAATGCCCACCTGAATATCATGTAATCCGTAAAAGTCAGGAACCTGTGAAACAGTATACCAATGCAACAAAATAAACTTTCATGAGATTGAAACCTGTCTTTTCCTATCCACGTATCTGTCAGACATTCAGCATGAAGGCTGTTGAAGTCCCCAGATTTTAAGTCCTTCTGGAAAGCAAGCTTTAAATCTCCACTCTTTCCGCTCAAAACCTTCAAATGAGCTACACTAATAAATAAGTAATACAAAACCACTCTGTTTTAATGTAAACATCATTGCTATTATGATTTACCCTGGCTGAACAAAGAACCTACCTGCAAAATTTTGCTCTGGACAACGTAATCTGTATCCTTTCCTTGATAAAGGCTTTGGATACTATTTAGAGCTTCCGAGCATCTACTAGACCATTCTACCTGCAAAAGAAGAATGCAAAATTCATACAAATAACTCAAAGAAAACATCTTGTTTCCAGTAATTTTTCTCTCTTTACTTTCCTAACTCCATCAAGTTTGTACAACAAGACATCGTTATGAATTAGTAATACTAATACTATACCCAACATGTAACCAGCAGACAGTAAGATGCTTATCTGTGGTGCTTGCCAGCCACCACTTGTAGAAAAGGAAACGAGTTAGATGAGGGATTACTGGAGAAGGAGAAAAGAATGAGAACTTTTATATTCGGCAAAAGCCTATTCCACAAATCAGACCAGTGAGGAAATATACATAATTTCATCCTCAGAATCATTTCGCAAAAACAAGTTTATTATTATTATCAAGTTGAGAGGTACAGAGCCATTAATTGGGTATTTGGGCCTCAAC
>JAOWBH010099603.1:0-14260 GCA_028566215.1 Silene coronaria | reverse complement strand
CGGGTATAAAATATCTTGATCGTGTATGTCACCCGATGATTTGCATATTGAATCAGAACTCTTGTACGTCCTTGTTTGGCCTGGAAGAGTATCCATTATGTAGTTATTTATATTGTCTACTGTCTCGTTCCTTGGGGCCAAGATGCACCTATCTCTAATATAAACGTGATCTGTGTATCGTGTCTGCATCTCCGGATATGCATGAAGCACAATCTCCCGTAGCGAGTCATCTTTGGGGTCTATCAGTAGATCATGTGGAATTTCTATCCATGAAGGTTCTTCTTCCGATCCGCTTGCTGTTGTCGGTAATGTCCCATCTCCCAAAGAAAGGATCCAATTGGCAAACTCTTCAATACCTCCTCTGTCACAGTCTTGTGCTCGAGCCAACCTCATGTTTTGGCGTAGAGTGAAGACTTGACACTGATCCCATAATCTAGATTTGCTAATTGAAGCTCTTACGATCTCTTCCCTTCGTCCTTTTGTTACCACCGGTAGTATCTGTCTAAAATCCCTACCTAGAAGTACAGTCTTTCCTCCGAAAGGAGCGTCCATAGCGTCCTCATGGGTAAACTGCAAAATATCACGTAATGTCCGGTCGACAGCCTCAAACGCATGCCTATCATTTTGCATGTGGAAAGTTAATTAGTAAATACTTTATTAAATTTGTTAAAATTGTTAAATGAACTAATTAATTAGCTCTCATACCGGTGTGTCATTGGAGCCTCGTCCCATACTATAAGTTTTGTTTTTTTCAACAACTCCGCAAGGGGTGTTCCCTGAGCAATATTGCATGTCGACGTATCTGTCAATTTCATAGGAATGTCCAACCGCGAGTGCGCGGTCCTTCCTAGTGGCAGGAGCAAAGCTGCTATACCTGACGATGCTACTGCTAGAACTATCTCTCCTTGTGAACGTAACTTCGAGATTATAGTCTTGTAAAGATATGTCTTCCCCGTGCCCCCGTGACCATAGATGAAAAATAGTCCACCCTTATCGGTAGACGTGGCTTCTACTACTTTATCGAATATGATTCTTTGCTCTGTGTTTAAGCCCGCTTGAAGTCTATCATGCTCACGGAGAACTTCTTCTCTATTTATGCGTAGTTCATCCCTTATCAACGTGTTTTCGATGGTCTGGAGCAGCGTCTTGTCCGGTAAAGGCATTGGTGGATAATCCTTTAGTGACCTCCTACTTTTCAATAGTAATTTTTCAATTTCGAATAAGGCGTAGGTCTTTAACTGGTCATCGGACATTCGGAGTTCTGGGTACCTTAGGATAGATCTCTGTTTGCGTAAGACATCCTCGGATAGGTGTTGCCAATGACCGTTCCACAGCTCTAATGGATCACTAACCTCACAAAAAAGCAACATAGTTACAAAAAATTGGCGTAATTGTGATGCGGTGGCCCACGGCGAGGCCTCTTCTATTGCGTCATGCCACTCCCTATCTCCATCTAACAAACCTCTTGCGTAACATGCTGCCTTGAATGTAGGATAGGTGATGCCATTGTAGTGTCTTATCTCCTCATAGGTTGTAGGTCCTCTCACTATATTCAGTAGCATACGCAAGAAAAAGTGCTCTCCTGAAGTCGGATGTGCGTATACAACTCTACCAATGGACTTACCCTTCTTTCTTGGCCTCCACTCCTTCTCATCAATATGCCACACAAACTTCTCTGGAAACTCTGTATATGTCAACTCTTTAGCACCCTCATTCTCATATTCCTCGTTTGCTTTAAGCCATTCCGTGAACATTGTTCTTTCTATGTCATCTCTGGAGAGTACTGCTTCAACTTGTTGGTGGTCTCTATAGGTAACAGGCTGCTTATCTGGGAGATGGAAACTAAGACGTTGGACTGAGGGGCAGTGATAGTTTATATCAAATTTAAATATCCTCCACACGGCTTCACACGCTGAAACATAACGGCAATTCAAGTACTCTTTAGTTTCATCTCTAGTTTGTTCAATAAGGAATGTTCCCCTGTCTGGGCCCTTGTTTATATATTTAAAAAGGTACTTGATCGATCTAGATTTATTGCACCATTCAACGTTTATGTGAGCTTGATACCTGACAATCAACCCGACATTGTGAGGGACTATATCCCTGTTGTCAAACTGTACTCCGCCCTTTAAAATCTTCCGTCCATTGTTTCGTCTTCGGTATATTGGAAAACCCTCATCATCCAATGTGCTTTGACAATTGAATCTCTTAGGGTAGTGTTTTGTGCACTCCCCTTTATCCATGCATGGTGTTGTTGGTTTTGCTGTACCGCAAGGACCGTGAATCATAAACTGCTTCACTGCAGCAAATGCTTCAGGATTGTGCTCCTCGTCTGGTATCTCGGCTGAGATTATGTTATCTATATCAGCGGCAGTCTTGTATTTGTGGTCCGGGTGAAGGAATAGCAAAATATGGGCATGTGGGAGACCTCTTTTCTGGAATTCTATTGTGTACACAGCTGCAGCCCCAAAAATTATATTTATTAGTTAGTAATTAGTAAGTATTACATAAGATAATTAGATGAAGAAGTCATGTGTCTTCAAAATGTTATATGCTTTACCTGCATTAACCTTTCCAAAGCGTTGTCCTTCTAATAGATCCTTCATAAGAGCATCTTGTTTCATCTTGAAAACTCTCACGATGACATCGGGTCGATCCTCCACCTTCTGGCCAGGTATCTCAGATAACATTAACTGGACCTCAGGCCACTTCGTGTTAGCCGTGAATGTCACGAACAGATCGGGATTTCCGTAAACGCGACAGATGGCCATGGCGTCCTGATAATTTTGTACCTTATACCTAGTTCCTCCAGTAAAAGATGACGGAAGAATATACCTTTTTCCGAGTTGTGTCGCATCTGTATCACCTCGAGCTATAGCGTCCACCAGGCCATCATATAGTTCAACCCTTAGTTGACGTTGGTTAAAACGTATGAACCTCAGCCTCTCTGCCTCTATGCATGTGTATGCGTCAACTAAGAATTGTAGAAATAAACGTCCCGAGCGCAACAGAGCTGAGTTTTCAGTACGACGTTGTTGTATTCTGTAAGCATAGTATTCACACATGGTGTTGTGCTTTCTCTTCTTGTTCGGTCTAGTTGAGCTTTCTCTGTACATAGTCTTTTCTACGTATCCATCCTCACCGTACGGAAATAATAACGGGTATTGCATTGACATAAAACTCGGGTGAGTTTCATAAATCTGCTGAGTCCCGTCCGTCCTGTGGTCAACTAATATATCTCTGTATCCTACTATATCTTCTATATCACCTACAATGAGAGCCGCAATCTCTGACGCAGTCGGTGTGTTGAACTCTCTCGTATCACGGTTTCTGTTACCGATCAGTTTTACTCGAATTGGTATTAATTCATCTTCCTTGAATCGTTCTCTTGACATACGGAATACTTTCACCAGCTCGTTATTTGTATCCAGCATCTCTAATAAATCTTTTACTAAATATTCATCCAACCCTGCTGAGGTAGAGCCTTCTCCTCTATTGATGGCCGACAATCTGTTCTCAACCTCGTGATCCGTATCATAAATGTATAACTGTAGGAACTTTGGGGTTTTCCCAACGGTCGGGACCAACGACCCCATGAGATGATAGTTTTGCCCACTTATTCGAAAAGCATAAGGTGCAGAGCCATTGTTGAGTGACTTGTCTATCTTACCTCCCATTGAAGTAAAAGCAAAGATGGTGTTGTACATCCTAATCTTATCACGAAACTCTCTGCACCCCATTGAAGTCTAAGAGCTCTTCAAGTAAGGGCGGTGGGTCCTTAATTAATGGGGCTTGAACTTGACCGCTCTGACAACATAATTTAAACTCTGGGTTTGTTGTGTGGCGCTGTTTTCGCTTCCTTTCTTGGTACCAAAATAACGCATTGCAAGCGTTACAAACACATTCCGGCTTTCCAAAGTTCAGTATATCTGTATGTTGTTCTGCAAAGTTTAAGGTAGTTGGTTAATATTAAAAAATAATTCTGCAAAAGTGAGTATTAATAGAGATTGGTACGGTGTCTCACCAGCAGGAGGGGTCATTGGTGTCTGACTTGCTCTATAATTTTGCCTTTTTCTTGTGATTATCCGTCGGCTATCAACTGATCTTTGCTGCTCTATAGGCTCGGATCGCTCCTCCGATTGCTCTGTGGCCATTAGCTGCTTATTACCCATGGTACTACCATTTACGTCGTTATTTTCTCCGTTGATTTCCAAAAGCAGCGGTTGTGTATCTCGTCTGCATCTCGCAGCTCTCTTAAGGTCAGTGAAGTTCGTCCTTTTTCCTGTAAAATCCATTGTGTTGTTGTCCCTCCAACCTGTTTTTCTTTTCTTTTCTTTTACTTTCTCAAACTGTTGGGTTGATTATATATATGCACCGTTGTTTGATCAATAAGTTCCTTATTCTGCACTTTCCTAAACTGTTTTTTGTCTTTTTTTATTGGGGTTTCCGTAGTTCAGCATCACTTTCCTTAATGGTCTGTTTGTTATTTCCTAAAAATTAGTGTATTTTTCTAGAGGATTATAGAGGACCTTCTATAGTATTCAGTCATGTAGGTCCATATGCAAGTTATGCGATCAAGTTGTGCTTATGGACGGTGAATTTAGCGGTTTTTCTGTCAGTAAATGCTGGTTGTTCATGCTAACAATGGTCTAATTGCAGGTTTAAGTTGTTTTAATGCTGATACAGAATCAGTTGATGGTAAAGATTTAAGCTTTTTCCTTTTTTTACTGTTTACTGTTTACAGTTATCTTTATTGGTTACTACATCTGAGTAGTTTTTATTTTTGACTTTTGATTTATGGTTTTTTTGGTTAATGTTAATGCTTCCTGACATAGTGTTTTTTTTTAATCTTTTTATCTGCATTGGTTTGTGTGAAGATTGTTTTTTTTTTCTTTTTTTGGGATGTTTGATAGATGGTTTTACTAACATAGGGGTAATGGTTAAGGCCACGTATATCCGACCATCCTTAACCCTGCAACTTGCGGGAGCTTTTGAGGCACCGATTTTTTTATCCTGCTAATCTTAGCTGATTTTGCATTTTTTGTAACTCAATTGTTTATGTTATGAGATCATTTCCCCTTTAGATTCTCTGAGTTATTATGGAAAAGGTGGGATTCAAGTGAGAGTTTTACTATGTATAAAGTTTAAATTAGATCAACATGTTGCTGTCTCCATCTTAAACATAGCCCTGATATTTCATGGCTGATTGTAATATGTTCAATATTCATATTGATGCTAACAAAGTATAATACTACTATACTTGTGGCAATAGCAGAAAAGAAAGACGATGAATTAAGTAATATTATACCTATCAAAATACCTACATTTATTAGAATAACAAATTAAATAGGCATCTTTGTTTGTTTTATGTAACTGATTTTAGCGCACCAAGAAAAACACTTAAAACATCTCTTGAGAAGTCGACATTAATACTAATACATGTGTACTTAATAATCTATTCTTTATTATTTGTACTAAACATAAAACATAAGAACTTGTTGTCTCATTGATTTACTGTTGCTGTCTCAATTTGTGTCTTCAGCAAGGTTTATGGTAGTCCCGTTACTCTCTAGTTGTCGCCTTTCTTGCTGCATTGAGACATGATTTTATTTTATTAGGTTTGTTAGTTCCTGATATGTACAATTTGTCACTTATAAGTACTAAGCGTACCTTTTTTTAGTTTGTTGTACCGCATCATGCTTGTATGCTGAGCTTAGAATTCTTGTACCATTAATAGTGCATCCTTTGGCAGAGGAAAACTTGGAATTCTTATAGAACTGAGTGTGTTTCCTTCAGTAGAGAGAGTTGTTAGTTCATGTTCAGAGTCCCAGTGTCAGGTAAGCAGAAGCTTAATTAAGTGTTATTATGTAATTAAGGTGAAAGAAGTTACATCTCCAAGATCTTGGTTGCCGGACATGTCAGGATTTTTGATTTTGTTTACTGTGAATCCTTCTTTTTTGTCTATTAGGTTGTACTTGTTAAGCTTAATTTCGAAGACATGTGTTTCGCCAACCAACCTCCCAATGGGCTCCAAGAGTAATTCAGGTATTCCGTCCTGATAATAATTATTGTATTAGTAATCTCCTTTATCAGAACGTTCAAGTATATCAGAATTTTAAAAAGTATTTGTTGTATACCTCGTTGTTGTCGCTCAAGAGTGTGGCAACTGGTACTTGTATAAGACTCTCCGCCAATCTGTCCAACAGAACAAATGTGCTGTTGCCTGTGTGATCTTCAACTTCGAGTTCCACTCTATACCTATTTATTTGATGATAAGTAGATGTACTATATGTTAAGATTAACTTTGATAGAAAAGAAAACAAGTTTCTTACCTTGTGATTGGGATGTCTGCTGGATTTTTACAGAATCGACATATTTTGACTCCATCTTCATATATTAACTTCTTGCGACAGGTTGGGCAAGAAGTGAAGTACCAAGGCTTTGTTGTATTGATTTTGGTGATAGTTGATTTGCATATGACCTTTGTACCATCAGCAACGTCGCTAGCATATATCAACTCGGTAAGTTCTTTTACTGTCAATGTTCGTGTATTTTCTATTTCCTCAGATGCATAATAGGTGTCTAACTCAAAGTTCGAATTGGCAGTATCAATCCTGTATGCGTAAGACAATAGGTTAGGGATCTTATTTTTCGATAAGTAGTTTAAAAGTGTGCAGCAACGAATATTAGTTACCCTTCAATATACTCTTTTATCTGAGGCAAATTGATATCCCCATATATTCTAGTTTGATCCGTTGAACCCATCGAAACGTTCCCTGCAGTAGAAATATTATTCAACTTGTGTCTATTTTGTCTTGAAAATAAGAGAGCTGTAAATAACAAAGCTTTGTTATACCGTTAAACGTCTTTGTTGTGAGAGACGTTAGTATGACAACATTTGTTTTTGTGGTGTCAGAGGTAAAGTGGTCACTGAAGCTTTTGGCAATATGAGACCAAAGAGTAATGTTCAATACATCACCGCTGCACAAAATTTACTTTTGTAAGTTACAACTAATCTATTTGTAACAATGTATTACATTAAATAGTAAACCTTACCTGTTAAGTTCAATGTCAATGGCCCCTTTAAGAACCTTTCCCTTTCTCCCCCATACTTCTTCCAATTTTCCTGGTTTCTTCAATCTGCCAATTACATCTACCGCACAAAGTAGTCTTTAGCAAAAACGAATATTCTTATTTAATAAGTAGCATAGTCAAATATATATACCAATACCTGTTAGTTGAAAATCCTTATCAGCACGAAGCTTGACTGTGTTGTAGTCAGCGAGGTCAAACACTTGTTGTGGGACCTTAAGATCATCTTCTTCTAAAGGTTGGACAAACGTCGCAAATATAAAGTTTATCATAAGATCGTTTGTGACACATCTATATGTTGGTTTATTATCTGCCACTTCAAAGTTCTTGATTAAATACATGTGACCTTCTCTCAGCTTCTCTTTATAGTGTGCAGAATCATCCCTATTGATTGAAGCTTGGATGTAGTTTCCCTGTCTCACATGTTGTTGTCAGTTTTTTTATATAATATAATTGATTTGGTAATGTAATAGACAAAGACATGCTAGTAGGTTACTTACCGTTTCGTCAGCCAATATAAGGTCAATTCCCATGAAAAACTTCTTTATCCAAGTTACATTGTCCCACATTCTAATCACCCTTACTTTTATTTTCCAATCTTGCCTGTTCTTTGATAGATCTGCTATAAGGTCATATTTTGATGCATCTAGCGATTCCCTTGGCCTGTTTAGTATAAAAAAGAACGGATTTATGCGTGAATTAAAGTGCGTATATCACATAGAATACACAAATAGTCAAATTAAATTGATGTAAGATACCTTTTTTTGCTTGTGTTGGACATATGCTTAGCTGACATCTTCTCGAGTTTGCAGGTGAGACAATAAGAGAAACGTGATGTGGGATTTGATCAAAGATGAAGAAACGTGAATTGGGATTTGCCATCTATTATTTGTTTATGTAGTGTTGTTAGATTTCCTATTTTTTAATTGTATAGATAAATCTTTAAGGAAAGTTTCTTATATAATTTTAATGGAAAGTTTTCTTGAAGTGGTAATTATTTTATAATTAAAAAAAAAAAGATGATGTACTAATTATTTTAAGGAAATTCACCAGTCTCTTCTAAATATTTAGGAAATGCATTAATTAATTATTTAAAGCAAATTCACCATCTTTTAGTCTCCTCTAAATATTTAGGAAAATTTAAAAGAAAAAAAAATATTAATTAATTATTTTAAGCAAATTCACCAAAACTACCAAACATCTTCCTTATATTATAATTTTAACCTAAACTATTAATATTTACATTGACGTCCTTTATTTAGGTCCGTCACACGGTGACATTGATTTAAAACGATATAGTATAATTAAATTGTATAAATTTTTTTAATTACATATAAGTCCCTTGTTTTCTGGATTTATATAATAGTATTGATATCATAGGAAAATTTATCAATGATAAATTTATGAGTTATATAAGATATGATGACATAAAAATATATATTCAGTTTACGAGTTATGCAACTTTAAAATAGTTTTCTTGAATTGAAAATAAATTTTAATGCTAAATAGAGGTAGCCCGGGCGTAGCCGGGCACCAATACTAGTAAAATAAAATTTTGAAACTTACAATCAAAATATCAATTTTCTTATAAAATTGTGTCAAGTTGAGGATTCCGGTGAACTTTGTAAAATTCTGACTGATATGCCCTTTTATTATTTGAAAGCCTATTTACCAATCATTTTACCTCTCACCTTATTACTCTCTCAACTTTTAACCTAAAACATTTCATCTCCCTCAAAACTCTTCTCTATCAATCTCTCAAAAAAATTTCCCAAATTTCTTCAAAAATCTTATCCCCGTGAGGGGTGAATTAGGTGTCAATTTAAAATCTTAATCTTAATAAAAGTTTATTAAAAATTCAATTAACACTTTAGACAATACTCAGATGAAATGAGAAGTTGATACTAAGAACTATAGAGTTAAAAGTACGCAACAATAATTCAGCAAGTAAAAGTCACTGTGTACTCAATTGTTGATTCTGATTGAAAAACGTGAGTTTGGGTGGCAGCGAAATTAAAACATAAATAGACAAAACAAATGATGTGTTTAAAACTGTTTCGGTCACTAATCTGCGACCTACGTCCAACGTTATTTTATTAAATACCTTAGAAAGTAGGGTTATTTAACACAAATACTCCAAACTATAGGGAGCCTTCTCATAATACTCTAAACTACATTTTAGCTCAAAATAAACCCAACTTTGGTTACCTGCTTCTCAAAATAGACTCAATGACCGACTACCTGATAAAGAGGTCATTGTATCTTAAATTTTTTAAATAATAATATTAATAATTTAAAAAATATTATTATTAGTCATAATAAAACTAATACTATTTCCCTCTTAAAAACCGAGCCTCATCACAAACGTATCAGCCCACCGCTACACCAGCCCCAACCCCATCCCTCTCCACCACATCGCTTTCCATATATCGATGGCCAGCCCTAATCGTACACTACCACCACTTTGCATCGGAATTAGCAGAGTCTGAGTCAGTGGCTAACCCGACGGATTCAAGAGAAACTTGAGCTTCGGCGACGACGTGTCTGAGGACTTGGTTAGGTTTCGTTTTTTTGCCGGTGTTGAATTCTTGGAGGTCGCGGCGGTATGTTTAATGACGGAATCGTATTTTGAGGGTAAGGAGTTAGATTAAACCGCCTAATTTTCAGGTGGTGGCGGCGTAAGGGGAAAATATGCGTTGGAGGGTGGTGGGACGTCGGAGCCAGGGGTGGTATGGATGATTGATGGGAAGGACGTTGACGTCAGGCTGCTTTGTGGTAAGGTGAGTTGTGTGGGTGGGAGGGGTGCTTTTCTATTTTTTTTTTCTAATTAATAATATTATTATTATTATTATTATTTTATTATTATTAGTGTCATGTCAGCGACACATCATGTCCATGTCATTTCTTACCTGATATAACAGGTAAAAAATTAGGCGATTCTATTTTGAGAAGACGATATATAAAGTTGAGTATATTTTAGGCTAAAGCGTAGTTCAGCTTATTTTGAGAAGATGGTGAATATTATGGAGTATTTATATGAATTAACCCTAGAAAGTAAACTCATACAAACTAAGAGCCCGAATAATACAATTGTAACACCCCCAATTATCCGGCCAAGATAATTGAAGAGGATACCATCTCGGTTTCCCGAGGTAGTGATTTCAAAATTACAATCAAAGAACATTTTATAAAAAATAAATGTTTAATGAATTACATAAATGAAATATACAATATACAAATAATGAAAAACAACTCGACTAGCTCTAAATCATCTACCTAGTAACTATATACTCGACTCCAAGTTCGTAGTGCGGCCCAAATCCCGATCATGCTATATAAAACCTGTAAATCAAACTGCTCCCCATATGATCGGAAATATCATATGGATCAACAAAGGCAACTCCAAAAATAGGTGACAATTACACAAAGCCACAAACGTCAGCTTCAACAATATAATTAAACATGAACGACAATAAACATAATAAACAGTAAGCGTGATTATGATATGCAAGAATGAATGCAACAAAGTCAAATCTCCAACATCTCCACTCCACAACCACCGGTACCAGGGACACGCCCACGGTACCCACAACCCGGTGATCGCAGCACCGACCACCAAACAATTGGACCGCAGTCCGAAAGGCACTCGGGACCCGCCCGTGGTGCCGAGTCCGGGCGCTAACCGGACCCCTACCCAACGTTGCGACACATCGCAAGTCTCTCCATACTCAAGTCATTAACGTGCATATCCTTATTGGGGTGGAAAACCCTAATAAGTGACACAAGCGTAAGAGGGTCTCCCGAACCGCCTTACGTCTCCTCAACAACCATATATATCACACCACCACCTCCAATATCCATCACAACATGCAATACAATATGCAACACATTATGCAATTCACCACATGACATATGAATCTCAACGTGTCAACATGCTCATCTGATCAATTTTCCATTCTAATGTACAAATGTATTTTCCACAATATGAGACTATCAAATGCCCAACATCATGATGCCATACGATAATGCCAACAGGATACCAACTCTTATTCCCACATACATGTTATAATGCAACCCTACCCTTAATTATCCCCTTAATGACTCCATTAGCCACTAATCATATTATAATGTAAATGCTCTAATCATGTGAGACTGGTTACAACATTAACAACAACATTTACAACATTATTTACAACAACATTAACAACAACATTAACAACAACATTTACAACAACATTTACAACAACATTATTATTGAAACCGAGTAGGATTAACCTACCTTTTAGCATACTCCATAAGCAAATCCAAGAAACCAAGAATCCGTCTCATCCTATAATAGTAACATAATAACTATCACAATACATCCTATACTATTATACTAATTAAAACCCCTTATTATTAACCTTTAATTACCCATTAAAATAATTAAAACCACTAATTAAATTAACCCAAAAATCCCCCAAAAGTTAGGGTTAGGACAATAATAAAGAAATTAAGGAGTAGATCTACACTTACAAGGTGAAATAAGCAAAGAAAAGATGAAAGTAGATGGTAAATCTTCAATTAAAGCATGAATCTTCAAGAAAGATGATGGGGATGATTAGAGAGAGTTTCAGGGAGGTGGAGAGAGGTTTTAGGGTTGAGAAATGAAGTGGAAAATCTAGAAAATGAGTTTATATATCAAGGCCCAAGAATGCCAAGCCCAAAATGTGGAAACAGTCTGAACACTGAACACTCGGTCGTGTGCTCGGAGGCACTCGGTCGAGTGCCACCCCTAACTCGGTCGAGTGCCACGAGTCACTCGGTTGAGAGGAACAAGAGCAGGGACTTGATCCCCAGGTCACTCGGTCAAGGCACTCGGTCGAGTGCCCTGTCTTACTCGGTCGAGTGTACAACAACGAAAATGCGGGGTATTACAGTCTCCCCCCCTTTAAACGAACTTCGTCCTCGAGGTTCACACCAGACTCTCTAACACGTCTCCCTAAGTCTGAACTACACCCAAAAGAGGGTCTCTACAACCCATTGTACTAGCTCAACGGGTAAGGTTAACCTTATACGCAACTCATACCACAACACTTTCCTTAGTACTACCTATCAAGCTCCATAGCACCAATACTACTAATCCACTAATCCAACATCGACTCTGAAGCATTGCACCCATCATCATGTTTAACTCATTATCATCATTATGCTTCCTATAATACCAATACCCTAATACCAAGGGCATTCGCTAAACAAGTGCATCTATCACAATAAAATGTTACAACCTACCCCCCACTTAAAATGAACTTCGGCCACGAAGTTCGCCAATCACTCATAGCCGTTACTATTGAGTTTAGGCTGTGTAACATGAAACACCATATTAGCCTAGGTCATTTTCCTGAGATGTTTGGGTTATCTATACCCGATGAGGATATTGGTGAGCTGCAAGACTTCGACTTGGTACCACTATGGAATACATTAATAGGGAGGGTTTTGCGAGGGTTTAGACGGACCCATGCTTTTTACATCCACCACCTCGTCATCGGGATTTGGCATCGTTTATTGTCGGTACTATTTTTGGTCGGGATGACACGGGGAGTTGTAGCCGAGTTGACTTGGCTTTTCTAGAGTCCTATTTGAATGTCGTAGGTGGCCGGAATTATAACTTTAACCCAACTTTAAAGATGATTGCTAGGATTTCCTCCTTTGCTAAAGGCACTTCTCCGTTCAAGATTTTTGTGATAAGTGGATTGATTACAAGAATGACACAACTAACTTGCCCGGGATTCAATGAAATTGGGAGATATGAGAAGCTTCCCGGGGACATTCTGATTAATGAGAGGCTCATTTGCGGATTTCATAAATGGAACAATTACAACCAGAATGAGGATGTTATATTGAAGACAAAGTTTTTTTTTCGGATTATACTTTGACTAACAGGGATTTGTCGGGTACAGAGCCACGTTTGAGCCCCTATTATTCTACACCTAGCAACCTTCTACCGATTCGGATTTTGCACCCCAATGAAGAGGAATAAGAGCAAGCACAAGCCCCACTACATCATCGGCAGATGCGACCGCACCAAGCTTTCCAGTAGCCCGCTCCTGCTTATGTGAATGTTCCTCTTTACCCCGAATATTACTAGGACTACACTACACAGGATCCAAATGTACGTCCGAACGCAGATTATCTGACTGGCCTGATGCAGTGTATGCACGTCAGGATGTATCGAGATAGGATAAACTGTAATACCTAGCATTCTAAGACACCCGTTGACTGACCTTGAACAGGGTTCAAACCTTATGGAGTCATTTAGGGATATTACTCGTACCTGTGATTGTTGGGATTCGACCGAGTTGTGTCAAGTTATAACTCGGCCGAGTAGACGTTTTGCTCGGCCGAGCCTCGTGACTCCAGAAGGATATTTAAAGACTCGGGGTCGCGACTTAAATCATTTCCGTCATTTCTTCCTTCTCCCTTCTCTCGCAAAAACCTAGAAGGCTTCACCCTCAACCCTTTCCTACCCTCTTACATAGAGCCTTGACCTTGGATGGGGACTACGGGATTAAAGCATGGGTCATTATGGATTGCAGGTGTGGATTGTTCGCTTCGCTTGCTTGATCACAGTTCTCGTAAGGTAGGTTATCCTACTCAGTATTCAGTTTGGTTATTGTTATGAGTGATTATATGTATATTTATGTATATTGTTGTTGTTGTTGTGATGGTTGACTGATGGCGGTGGCGTGGATCTTCGTGATTGTTTGTGGGGCCGTTGGGAGACGGTCTCACCCCATTTTCCCGCCCCTCGTGACTCCCATCACGGAGGGAGATGTGCACATTAATGGAGTGAGTTCGCTCGTGCGTCGAGCGGGGCTTAGGTGGGGATTGGCTGCGGTCCCCCATTGATGGCGCGGGTTACCTGTTACGATGGGGCCCGATTGAAGATGGTGATGTTGGTGATGGAGGTGGTGTTTTCCTGTGATTACTGTGATTACTGTTCTTACTACGTACCCTAATTATGTTGAGGTGACTGTTTCATGACGTGTGTGGTGTTGATGTCTCTTTCTTCTTCTTGTGTGTTCTGCTGTGATCCATTTGATATTGCCGGGAAATGGTGAGCAGTCAGATTAGCAGGTGATAGTGTAGCTGGCTTGGCTCGGGAACGGTTGGAGAGTGCTCGGATGCG